>CM037631.1:80885141-80927356 GCA_015227895.2 Colaptes auratus | reverse complement strand
CTAGACTCTGACAGTTGTCTGAATAAAGATTTAAATATTTTTTTTAAGACCTTGTAAAACAACTGAATTTTTAACACACAGATCTTCCTTGTTTCACTTATAATTTGTGTTCTAAGATGCTGTGCAGGTATTGGACATTAAATGTTATGGAAAGAAGGAAAACAGTCAAGTGGGATGAACATTTGTGATTTCTAATTTTAAATTCGAGTTATGGAATTCATTAGACTAGATGAAATTTCTGATTATTTCTAGAATTTAGTGTGGTCCTATTATAAACCTTCTAGCCATTGACTTCTGAAGATATGTACAGAAATGTTGGATTCCATCTCTCTATGAAATTCATGTGGAACTCACTAATGTTTTAAAATTTTATTAGGATGTGCTGGCAAGTGGGCAATGACACAACCAATCTTTTTTTTGTTTTTGTTGTTGTTGTTGTTGTTTTTGTTGTTGTTGTCTAGAAGAACAAATTTCTAGCTCTCTTGTGTTTGTGGAAAAGTTGAAACATGCAATGTGGGCCTCTGTAAAAACACTTACTGTCAATTTCTTTCAGTATTCTGATTTGGACTATTCTGGTCCAGGCATGGTTCTCATGATTAGATTTTGAAATTATAGCTAATTGGAGGAATGTAGAGCACCACTGATTTATAAATCTATTATAAAAGCTAATAGATGGTTCAGCCACTCTAGCAACTTCCCCAGCCTTTTTTAAACCCTGAAATGGTAAAACAGGAACGTATCCATTGATCCTATTGCCTGTGGGGAGAAGCCCTTTGAAAATAGAGAAGTTCCCTTTGATAATAGATATCAGCAGTTAATAATTGCTTTTTGTGGAGTCCTAAATCTACATCCCTGATGCTTGGCAATCTTAAGAGTAATAGATGATTATCTGTGGTACTGAGTTCTGGCTGTGGGAGTATGTGCCTTCCCACACAGAGTTACAGGTACCAGTGACAAGAGGCAGGTGATTAAGAGATGGTACCAGTTTGAAGGAGTGTTAGGAAAAACTGGTGACATGGACTCCTACTTGAGTACTACAAAGCTGAGGCATGGTTAGGATCCTAGTGGAGGTATCAGGGAGTGCAGGACATGCAGGTTATGGCTTCTTCCTGTGAGAGAGAGGAACAAATCTGGGATCTCTATGCTCTGTACCCCAGTACTTAGAGCTCTGAGCATCAATGTTCAATATTCACAGACTGCATTGAGTTGGAACGATGCTCAAAGGTCATCTTGTCCAGCTTTCCTGCAGTGAACAGGACCCCTCCAACTAGATCAGGCGGTCCAGAGCCACATTCGATCTGATCTTGAATGTCTCCAGGAACAGGTCTCAACTTCATCCCTGGTCAGACTTAGGCAGGTTGCTAGGAAACTGTACTATTTCCTGTGGGTTTATAATTTAGAGAAAACTTGGAAACATATAAAATGATTTATTTAACAAGCTTTGTTTCTACAACTTTTCTGTTACTTCATGTTTAGGCCAGAATTTTTGACATGCTGACATTAATCCATGCAAGTTTCAGTTCTGCTAACAAGGCAATATAAGAGAAATTATATGAGGAAGTTCTCAAAATAGTTATTCTAGACCTGCCTATTTCTTGTCCTGATCAGCAAATATTCCACAGGGAGTAAGATTGGAATACCTGCAGAAGAGATTTCTAAGAGCAGGGTTATATTTCTGTATGAATATTCCTATAAACAGTGTGCTGTGCAACTACCTTGGAAATTTTAGGACTGTAAGATAAATTTGTGTTAAATAGTGAAAATCCATCCTGAAGTGCATGCAAGGATTCAGTGTAATTAGGAATAGTGGTGGCAGTGGTCGAGACAAGCTAAAGAAGAGTGCAAAGAGGAAAAAAAATTAACATTAACTACTGTATTATAAATGTAGTGCAGCAGGTAGCAGAAAAGGTGTAGGTTCTGTCTAGTGTCTTATGTGACACTGATTTCATCTGAAATCAGTCAAGCATGAAAATGTAAAGTGAATATTAGTGCAGAGATGATGACATTGCTCAGGACAAAAAGATGTAAGGAAGAGATTCTCACTGATCATCTGCTGACTTTACTCCTCCCTCTCCTCCAAGTAGAATAGATTTTGGCTTCCACTTTGAGTTTTGTGGTTTGGATTTTTTTTCCCTCTTTGTTTGTTTGTTTGTTTGTTTGTTTTATTATCAAGAGAAGCATGAAAAACCCTTGTTTTCATCCTGCTGGGGTTCAACTCTTGCGCACTTGGAACAGTGGCTGACTGATTGCTCTTCAAAGTATTGGTATAATGGTGTTAGTCTTCTGGTAGTACAGCAGTCTAAATCAATTAAAAATCACAAGAGTGATATCTGTTGCACAAGGCAGTTTTCTGTCTTTGAAGATAATGTTAGTAAAATAATATTTTAAAAAAGAATTAAAAATTTACTTAGTTTGACACAGAAAATATTATGGATCTGGTCTGTGGATCATTTTAGTTTCTTAAGTTGTTAGACTTACTAGTACTCTAAATGGTGAGCAGCATATGATTATATTAAGCTTTTTATTGAGCTATACTTTACAGCCTTGAAGAACCCCAGGTACTAAAGGTACAATCAGAGTCATATCGTCAGAAGTTCAGTCTTTTAATCATAGGGATTATTTGAATTTTAAAATTAACTGCAATATATGAAAATAAAAGCTCAATGTATGGTTGCTTAGCAGACCCCTAAACAAAATCCACATAGTATGAAGATTAAATTTGTAATCTGCCGATGAAATATGGAAACTAGTCTCTGCTGAAACTGAATATGTATGTGGTTTCAAGCAGGACTCTGGGAGATGTACCTAGGTTGTTAAAGTAAGTATTGTACAAAGTAATTTCTGAGTATACCTTGCTTTTTATTATTGGTATGTAGGAGGCTATAAGCACAAGTGTACTCCACTGAAATAAAGTGCAAGTATGTTGTTATTGTGCATAAACTGCAGCAATACCACTGGTATTGAGACATTCTTGTATGTAAAAGCAGAATTAAATTAAGGCTATGTCTGTGTTTATATGCTGCAGCTGGCAGAGGCAGGACAGATCTTTGTCACTAGATAATTCCAAGTAAATTTCTTTTCCATGAAAAGCTTTTCCTTTATCTGTGCCTGATCTCAAAATCAGGTATCACCCCTTTTCATACCCAAGGATGGAGGCAGTATGGCCAGTGTTAATGCCTAAATCCAGGAAATCAGAAGTGCTCCCTTATTATATACGCCTGATATAGCCTAAATGTCTCTCTACTGTGTGGAGGAGATAACATAAGCTTTGTGCTCTTCATCTTACTTATCTGATAAGCATAGGTCACAATTCTCTAAGCAATTAAAAGAAGAAATACAGGAGTCAACCTCCAAGACAAGCACATAGTGCCATTTCTTAAAGGTGAGCGCACATAACATGCAGATGTGCTTTAAAGATGCATATAAACAAACATCTGAAGCACCCAGCTGCAACCTTCTTAAGTAACTGTCATTCAATACTCATGATTTTGTCAGCGATTTCTATTACTATTCAGTGTCTCTATTTTTGCTTCAGTAGTTAAAACAGGAGGACATGCCTGAGTACTTATAATACTTAACATTTCTATTTCACAGAGATTAGTTCTGTGTCTTTTGATATCAGGAGTATGTGCTTTTCATCAATAGTTTAGGGATGAGTGGCAGTCCCTCATATTTCCTTGATCACCCTGAGAAAAAAATCAACAATCTGTCCAAAATGGTACTACCTGATGTCTTGGTCCCTGGAGCCATACGGGGCTCCTCCACAGTAAATGACCAAGCAGGAATCTGGCAAAACACAATCCAGCCTCCCATATGTCACTTCAAGATTGTCAGGTTACATGATGGTGTCTGTCCATTCCCTACATTGAACTCCACCTGTTCTACCACTGAGGACAACCCTTTAGTAAAAATTCTTTCCAGGATTTGAGACAGAGCTACTGATATTCTAAACCTCAGAGGTGTAGCAAGAAATCTTCATGCCTAATGTGATTTTGTAAGGTGATTCCTCTCACTGACTCCATCAGTTGCTTTCTTCACATCCAGTTCCTGCTGGCTACTCACTTTTCTCCTGGGACAAAAAAAATCAAGATCTAGTGATATGTTGCCATACATGTACCTGATGCTCCATCCATAGCAATGGAAGGAAGATGCTGAAGTGTCTTTTTTCTATCTGAGTTCTTGATTCAGTTTTTCTGTATTCATCTTATAAATTCTTATGAAAGATTATGTGATGAAAACAGAAAAGAGAAAAATACTAAATTTATTTAAATAATAATTTACTGTTCACAGTTTGGGGTATATTTACTGGTTTAGTGTATTACACTGTTTAAAAAGGAGTTAATTTGATAAGGAAAGTTTTGTGGGGCACTTCATGATGATTAAAAAAGGATGCCAGATTAATTTTTCTTTGAAATTGAATATTGAGACAGATTAATTTTTTTGTTATACCATAATCTTTTTAATCTTTCAGACTTTACATATAGGAAATCATTAATTAGGGTTTTGCTTACATTCCTGTATTTGATCACAATAAATGAAACTCTCTTTAGAGTGTATGTTTGTGCTGTGTTACACCCATAGGGGCTGAAGAAAGAACTCAGCCTCCCAGGTGGACAAAAGAAACTTGATCCAGGTGGGCAGAGAGAGACTTGGCTTTCCCCTCCCAGAAGGAGGGGTGCCCTGGGTCGAAGGTGGTCTATTCCACTCCCACTTCCTGTCCAGCAGCCTATAAAAAGGGTTGACATCTTTTACTTCTCTATCTTTTCCTGCTTTGCCTGCTTGCTAGGGGTTATCTGCTGCTGCTTCCTGCGTTGACCATGTGGTCAGGGCTTACTTTCCAAGCTGCATTCATGCTTTCTAAAGAGCTGAAGCCACTTACAGCCAGGGAAATACAAGGCCATCCAGGCTTGCTTTTGTGTATTTTCCTATCTATCTTTATCCCTTACCTTTGTTAACCTTCCCTGTTATTGCTATATATATTTTGTTAAAAAGTTGCCTCTTTTACTTCCAAACTGATTCCAGATTATTTCTTTCATTAATTTACCTCTCCTTTCCCCTACCTGATTTTGTTTTACCTTATCTACTTGGAAAGGGAGGGGAGAGGAATCTCTGTTACCCTTTGGGCTTTTAGACTCGAGTAAAGCTCAAACCACCAGAATGTTCATAATACCTAGGAAGGAACCTGTTATGGTGTAACTGTTAAAAAAAAAATCCCAGAAACAAATTTTTCTTCCTAGGGGCTAAAACCGAGCAATTATTGCAAGCTAAACATTAATACATTTATCAAGTTAATTTATAGAGTTCTCGTTACTGAAAGCCATTACAGGTGCCACGCATAAAATAGTTCAGTCTTTTACCCAGACCCAGTAGCACAGCTGGTGACACAGAACATTTCTGTTACTTTGCACCCATCTGGCAGTGAAGTAAATCAGATAAACTTCTTATGAATCAATTCTTTCAAACTGGAAAAATTTAAAGCATGGCATGACTCCAAAAGTAACATTTTAAAATGTCAGTGGAAGCCAGTGTGTATATTAAATCAGAAAATGAGAAGACAGACATTCAGGGTAGATTATATTCTCTAGTGTGGTTCTGCAGACAGTTTCTTTCAATATTTAAATAATCTAATTTTCAAATCCCTTCTATTTGATTTTCATATCATGATAGGACCTTTAATGTTTTTGAATCTCTGAGGAAAACTATAAGATGATTTTATTTGTTAAAAGCTTAACTATTTTTCCTGATCTTACTATATTATGAAATTTACATAATCTATTAGCTCTCTTTTAATAGGTTATTTACCTTATATGCTATAAATGAATGGAATAATTACTGGAATATTCTCACAAAGTAGTGTCTAACTATGGCCTTATTAATAACTTTCTAACTTATCTTTCTGATTTCTTAGAGAGAAAATAATGATTAATGGTTTCATTTCTTCCAATCTTGTATTAAAACAATTTTTAGTCCTCTATTTCTTCAATGGCTGTAAATCTGTGTAGCTAAAATAAATTCAGGGACAACAGCAACTTACACCTACTGAGAATCAGGTTCAAATGTGTAGGTTATTCATTGCTCTGATTGTTCAGTAGCATAAATGTTCAGCATTCCTATTTCATCCTGAAGCATTTAAATTATTTCATTGACTTTGATGGAAATTCTCAAAAAACTAAGCATGTAGGTCTTGTGCTGTAGTAGGGTGAGTATTCAGCCTGTTTAAAATCAAGCCCTTTCAGAAGAACTACCCGGTGACTGTTTTATTCTGGACTTGTTCTCTTTTCTGCCTGGAAGGAGAATAGGTTTTTGCCCTTTTCGGTTGTGTTGTTACTGCAGCAAAATATCACAGCAGACAATTTCTTTCTTTAAGGTACGTACTCTAGCTATAAGTATGACTTCTGTGCTAAATTCTGCATCAGCTATGAGGTACTGCTTTTTGTACCTAAATGCTGTATGGCCTATGTTAAGAATTAAAGCTCACGGCACGAATGATTTTAATAGAAACATTTACCTCAGATGGCTATTCACTGTGTGGCTTCTGTCAAAATGAAATTGGGTCATATGTCTTTTTCATAAAAGGCTGTTGTACAAAACTTTCAGTTTTAGGTGGCTATTTCTTTCTCAGTGTAAATGGGTTTTTGGTACTACACAGATATGTGGGTGCTTTTCTATGACTGAGGGCTCTGTTATGCATCATTGAAGATAATAGAATATTTTGTATGGAATACAGAATATAATTAATTAAGATTGTTTTCACAAAAAGGCAAATGTTTAGTTTCACTACTTTTTCTTTTTCAGTCTCTTCTTTTATTTCTTCCTCCCCCTGCATTGGAATGGGCTGCCCAGGGAGGTGGTGGGGTCACCATCACTGGAGGTGTTAAGAAGAGACTGGATGAGGCACTTGTGCCATGGTTTAGTTGATTAGCTGGTGCTGGGTGCTGGGTTGGACTTGGTGATCTTGAAGGTCTTTTCCAACCTGATTAATTCTATTCTATTTTATTATATCCCCAGACTGGAAACAAAAATGTGATGTTACTCAGAAATATGTTAGTTACACTGTAACTTTAAAATATTAACATTTATGGAAATATAGCGTCATCTTTAGCCCTAAAACAGAGCATTTTTCTCCATCTTTCAAGGTTTCTACTATTTTTTTTAATTCACCACAAACTAATATAATATTAATCACATGTATAGGATTCTTCAGTGGCAAATGATTAAGAATATTAGAAATGTCCTTTCCATTTAGACCAGGGATTCAGTGAGTCCAGTACTCTTATCCTTCACAGTAGCAATAGGAGATGCTATTTAGGAAGAACGTGATCCTGGTCTAATTGTATTAGAGACATTTGGAGATGTATTCCTGCTGGTCCCTTTTGGTATGGGCATGTTTCCATTTCAGGTTACCCATGAATTTGTTGAGTCCTCTAGGAAACTTCTTACATTGTTCACCTTCACAATCTCCTATGGCAAGAAGTACCAAAATTAACTTCCTGTTCTACACAAAATACTTTTTCTTGTCTGTCTTAAATTATCTGTTGTTTCCTTCAACTTCATTCCTGATCACCTTTAATCATAGATTCAATGTTGCAGAATTTGGTAAATAGCATCTTTGAATTCATCATGTCTAACATTCTTATGCTTCTGTCACCTTAACACATCTCAGTCACACCTCTGGTAACCTAGTCCTGCTTGCAAATTGTGTGTCTCCAGCTAATTTTAAAGTGTCTCTTAATGGTACAGACCCTCCATCCTTTTTATCCCTTATTTGCCCTTACCTGCACCTTCTTCTGCTGCTGATTTTTTCATGGAGATTAGGCCTGCATAAACACAAGCTACCCAACTGCCAAAATTGAGTATGTCAACAAAATAGCACTTTGGTCTCAGGATCCTTTCTGATTGTACTTGAAATATCATCAGAATTTTACTGGCTTTTTCAGTTTGGTGAATATTCAAAACTGTGTTCAAAATCTTCTTGAATTGTAACTGCAAGTTCTGAGCATCATGTAGGCATGATGTAGACAATTTTTTCTGTAGTGACACTGTTTTACCTCTATTGAATCAGAACAGCCATTTGCACACTGTCCTAAAGTCTTTCTGGAATGTCTTGCCATTGACACTGTTCCATTCTCTGTGGGTTTTTTAGGAATTGATCGATTTAACAAAAAATAAATTCAACGGCCATTTTTCTGTGGTGAGATGATAGCTGCTCAGTCATATGCTTTGAAGTAATATGATTTTGAAATATATAAATGCTGAATGCTGTTGGGTTTTACATCCTGGGAATCTCAGATACATGTTATTAGCTTTGTATTTCAAGCATGAGTATATACTCCCAATGATTTTTCATTACAGAGAGTTCTAATTTTGAAAGGACCATATTCTCTAGCAGTTTTCACAAGAGCTGAGTAGCTAGATTTTACCTATGTTTTCCTTCAGAAGTCCTTTCTAAATACTTTTTTCCTTAGGCACTTCATATTATGCCTGCTGCATACAGTAAAAGTAAATGCAAAAAAACAAATAATCTTCGTTCATCTCAGGTCAGTTTCTTAAAGAGTGGATAGTATCTCTCTTCCTCACACAAACCGTTCATGATCTGCAGAAAATAAAGTCCAAATATTTGTTTCTTCTTAAAAAACATTATGGTGGTTGTGACTGGGTGCTGGCCCAGATGCCACTGCACAGACCACACCTGTGAAGTCCCGAAAGGGTCCAGCCAGCTGGGTGGTCACAGCAAACCAGGTATTCCCTGCTCCCCTATGAAACATCAGCGCGAGGTCTTCACTTCCTCTTTCGTCCCCTGCTGCTGCCTAGGTAAAATGGCATGAGCTGCCTCCCTTGGGCCTGCCCGGGCCCAAGGCTGGGTTGGGGGGTGGGGGAGAAAGAGCCCTGGGGGGGGGTTAGGTGTACCCCCAGGTGGTGATGGGATATCTCTCTCTCTTTGTCATGGTGCTTGTGGTTCTCTGTAAAACTTTCATTGTTGTTCCTTTTTGTTTTTCTATTTAAACTTTCCATTACTTTTGCCATCCGTTTGTCTGAGTCGTTATTTCTGCCCGTGGTGGGGAGGGGGTCTGCCTCAACCCACTACAAACATATACCCCAATATGTCATGAATATACACCAACATAGAGTGTGCTGCCTAATGAAGATGAAACTTTGTTCATTTCAGGTGTACAGCCTCTCAGTAACTGGTCCTGTACTCAGCTGTCTACTGTGGATTTATTATGATGGCTGTTTTCTTAAACATAAAAAATATGTCTGTAAATACTATCTGCATATGTGGTTTTTTTTATATATGTAAAAAAGTGTCTTTCTTCAATACATAGTACAAGATTGCTTCACTCTAGTGAGTGCTTTGTATAAGCAGCTCTTCTGTTCACCTAAATCTGACTCCTTGGGTTGATGGGGACTTTCAGAAGGGCCTCAGCAGGGTTTGCATCATCAAGCACCACCATATAGTCATAGGCCTCAAGCATATTTGCTGTTTAATACATAAAACCCACAAATTGGCTGACACAACTATCTCATGTTATTTTGGACATGGAAGTAAAAATCTCCTATGAAATAATGTTACATCTTAGAGTCAAACTTGCTTAAAGCAATATGAAGCTTAGAGGAAGAACTGTTTCTTTGTCCTCATGTAAGTAGCAGTGCCAAGGTCATAGACACACTTCTTTTTCAGATTATTTTTAAGGCATTTCCCTTACCATGGAAAATCTTTCTATGACTTTTCACAAGTTTTGTGAAAGGCATGCCTTAGAGTAAACTCAAGTATTCTTGGTCTTTTTAGTCACAGCAAAGCAAACGAAGAGAAGGAGTTTCAGTTGGTAAGATAAGTTGTCTCACATGAGTTGCCCACGTTGTACTGCACTCTCTGTGCCGTACGATTCCCAGAACCAGGTCAGTTCAGAATGGGGCAAGAAAGTAATTCTATCTACCTTGACAAAGAGCCTGTACCCTCCACTCATGCTTCGGCCTTATACAACCACTTTCATTCGAGATTCCTAAAGTGTAGAAAAACCAGAAAATTTAAAAGCAGTGTGGTGAAGGTTAATAAAAAAATTTGTATCTGAACCGAAACATAATGTTAATTGCCAGGTCATTTGACAAGGTGTTTATTCAGAAGTGTGTCCAAGTAAGTGATTAGGTATTTGTTTCAGTCATCACTATATGAATACTTGTGTGTTCACTCTGAATATATGTATATGTACATCACGAGAGTTTGCAATTTCTTACCGTGTTGTTTTGTTGGGTTTGGTTTGGTTTTGATGTTTGTGGTTGTTTTTTTTTTTCTGTCCTCCCTGTCCTCTTGAGCACTAGCAGACATGTAGAAAAAGCTCTTAAAATCTTGGAAGGCAATTCAGAATATACAGAACTCTGGAACAGTAACCATAAACCCTGCTCTTATATTTTAAGTGCTTACCTCTTTCTCTATGCACTCTGGAGGAAAATTGCCATTGAAACATGTGCTTCTCTTCTAAATGTTTTTCTTTTCAGTAGTAACATTGCCAGTGGTCCATACTTTTTCCTTAAGTGATGCAGATGGTTTAAAGTCCTGACATTAGCGGCACTGTTTAAAATTATAAATAAATACATTCTACTATACTGATTTCTTTGGCTTCATGCCTGCAGGCAGTAGTGGCTGATTAGAGGTATTTCATGGAGGAAAAATAGGAATCGTGAATTCCAAAATGAGTTGTACTGTGGGTTAGTTAGAGCTCAAACAATGATTTGAAAGTGAATAAGAAAACACCAGCTTTCACTGGTACTTCCTCATGTTTTGCGTAAATAAGTTTCACATAACTCAATTTTCAACTCTTCTCCAAGGAGGCTGTAGCATGTTTTTAATATAAATATGACTTTCTGTGATTCCTCTCCTATTTATTGATTTTCATTTCTGACAATTATTTCTGTTCTGAGTTCTGCATACTAAATCATTCATTTGATTTTACAGAGGACAGATTTAAAGCAATTATGTTCTACTTAAAACTTCCACTGTCTCAGACTATTCATATTTCATACCTTTGGAGTTTGATTCACAAGCCTCTGTACCTGATAAAGTCTTTTGACCGATTTCACAAGCTTCGTATCAAAGCTTTTGCTTTCTTTATTTTTTTTTTTTTCTTCAGGAATAGATCCTCAATGAAGCCAAGTATTGCAATGAAGAGTGCCAAAATGCAGATTACATTTGCTATTCAATTTTATCAAATTGTTTTTTCTATGAGTTTCAAAACTACTATCAACGACTGTGTGATAATTACTGGCTATTTTAGTCATATGTGTGTCAATATTCTTTTTGTTCTGTAGGATGCATGTTGATACTTGAAATATTAACCTGATAGATGGGATAGCTGTATCCACACTAGGAAATTACACAGGAACCACCTAAGCAGTCACATGAGATCAACTACAGTGTTTAAATATTAACATGCTCTTTGAAAGTTATGCCCTTGCCAGCTGATTCAGTCTGTAGGATAATTGTTATGGTTTGAAGCTGGATGCCTTTAAGTACAACAGAGTTACTTAAAGTCTTCCAGGAGGGACTAGATGGACCCAGAAAATTGTAACTTTGTTGTCATATCCCATAATTCTGTGATGTCTATATAAACTGGCTGCAGACTCAGTTTTGCCCTTTTCCCCTCCTTCTCTGCTCCTGGGACATGTGCAGTCTGTTGTCTCCTTGCAGAGGAGGTTTGAGGCCTGGCAAAGCTGCCAATTCTGGCCTAGCATGGGAGCAGGGAGCTGGTGGGGAGGGGGAGGCATTAGTGGCCTGGTTTTTTGGCTTGGTTTGATGGAGGTTTGGAGAAAGCTTTGGCCTAAGGAGGTTTTTTGATAATTATGGCTGAGATGTGTGGGAAACTGTGATGAATCTATGGACCCTTTGATGGGCCAAGAAGAGATTGACCTTGAAAATATTGCTGTGTATCTATGAGAAAATATTATGTACCCGTGAATGAATACATTGTCATGTACCTTTGAATGTCTGGAAAGTCCCTGGGCTCAGTATGTAGTTTGTTTGAGGCAGAGATGCTGTAAGATTGAGATAGAAGAACAGCAGAAAAACCTGGACTTAGCTCAGCAAATAACTGTAGCAATGTATCAGTAACCAATAGAATCTTGAGAAAATTTGTTAACCAGCCACACTAACAAACATACATGCAAATATGTGTTGCTTGCTGGAATAAAGCAGAGTCTTTTGTCTCTATACTCTGCTTGTGTATGTCATCGTCGCTTTGGCCGTCACCCTATCCCTATACAGCAACAGAGGTGGACTATGGATTTGTGTATTTTATATGCTTTGTATAGTGTATTTAGTTGGGAATAGTACTTCAATTCAAACTTCCAATACTATTCTGTATTTCTTTCTAATCCTGTGTAGAGTGTCTTTAACTCCTTTGAGAAGGTTTAAAGAGAGCCTGTCTTGCTCCTTAATCCAAGACAATAATGTATGGAAGAGCAGCATTCTGGAGGAGGAGAGGATGATTATGGTTAATTGAATGATGCCACAGCTCATTTATTTAGTGTGGACATTTCTGCATGAGTCTTCAGAATACAATTACACAAGTGATCCTCACAAGACACTGAAATTTCTTAAACTCAGTAGTGAAATAAGTATCAAGACAACACCTCATTCCAGGTCCTCCAAATAGTTTTGTTACACCACAGAAATTTGGTGTAACATTGATTTCAGCAAAATCCATTTAATAGATTCCATGGCAGTCTTTGAAAGTATTCTTCTTGTTATCTGTGCCAGCAATAAAATGAGTTTTTAGTGTGTAGACAATTTAAAATACCATTGATAAAAATAATTTATCTTTGTCAATGTATGGAGTTTTCTTTTGTATTTAGAATAATAAATAGTATAATTGCTTAGTATCAGTGATCAAATACTATGTTTTTATAGAATTCTATACAGTCTAAACACTGTTTTCTAATTCTGCCTCATACAAAAATGTATAATTCATTTCCATGCCTTGCATTCAAAGCAGAGAAAAATAAAGTGACCCTGAATTTATGGTTTTAATGTTTTCTCATGATTTCCTGAAAGAGTAAAATTTGCCCTGTACTTTCCAGTTTTGTTGAATCTCTAAGCGTGCTGATTATTTTGCAGAAAGGCATTGAAATGAGAGTGGGTCAGTTTCAGGAAAAATGAGTTATGCTATAATTTTCAAATATGAAGTTAAAGATTTTTGGTAAAAATCTAAGAATTGTTTGATATTAATGAATTTAATTTTGTTTGGGAGAGTTTATGCACTATGAAAATGCCTGGTAGGAATGCACCAGCTGTTTGTCTTCGGTTCTGTTTGCCAAGAGTTTATTCTTTTGTTAAATCAGACTCTTGGAATAAACAGTGTCCCAAAGGGGTATTTAAAGGGTTTAGCCAAGACTGTTTGTGTGTTCTAGTACCACATCAGACTGATACATTTGGCTTTATTTTTATGATCTTCATGCTGCAGGAAAAGAATCTGAATAGCATGATAGTAATTTGCTACGGTGATATTACCAAAGCAAATTCATGATATTTTTAAAGCCGGATAATTACCTAGAAACAGCTGAATAATATTAAAATATATTTCTCTCAGGTTTTGGGATGCATTTGCCCTTGAAGTGTTGAAAGAAGTATTCTACTGATCTATATGACTACTATTTAGATTATTTTTTTCTTTTTGCTTAATGTTTTTCTTTTGAATTATGAGGGTTAACAATTCAGAGTTAAAATGCTAGACATATATCTGTTAATCCATTCATATCCAGGGACAACTGACTGTCTTGACTGACAAAAGGTGCTTCAACTGTCAGCGTGCAACTTTGGGGATGCAGGTAACACTCCGTTGTCAATCTCTTGCACATGGGTCTCAGGCTGCGCCAGGGCAGGTTTAGGCTGGGTGTCAGGAAGGAGTTCTATACAGAGAGAGTGATTGTCCATTGGAATTGGCTGCCCGCGGAAGTGGTGGAGTCACCTTCATTGGAGGTGTTCAGGAGGAGACTTGATGGGGTGCTTGCTGCCATGGTTTAGTTGTTTAGGTGGGTTGGATTGGTTGATGGGTTGGACGTGATGATCTTGAAGGTTTCTTTCAACCTGGTGTATTGTATTGTATTGTCTTTCTCCCAATTGCCCACATCTACTGCAGGCTCTGAGGGTAGTAGTATGCATTTATTATTGCTTCTAATCACTCCCTATCAATCATTTAGTGAAGCAGCCAAACAAACTACTGTGTAATCTGTTAATATCAGCATTTACAATATAATTAAGAGAAAGTGTTTCAAAATTAATGTCTTACAGTTTTATGTCTAATTAGTTCATAGTATCAGTCAGGGTTGTAAGGGACCACAAGGATCATCTAGTTCCAACCCCCCTGCCATGGGCAGGGACACCCTACACTAGATCAGGCTGGCCAGAGCCTTATCCAGCCTGGGCTTAAACACCTCCAAGGATGGGGCCTCAACCACCTCCCTGGACAGCCCATTTGTGGTGGGTTAACACCCTTTTCTGAGAACAAAAGAACAAAGCAGGGTGGAGGGCTTGCAGGTACTTTTCATGCCCTACAGGGCATTTTTTGCCTGGGAAGCTGAGTCTGTTCCACTCCCCGCTCAGCTAGGGTATAAAAAGCAGGACATCGTAGCTGTTGGCCCCTGCTTTTCTGGCTTCTGCCTCTGCTGGACGAGAGCTACTGCAGCTGCTGTCCTGCTCCTCTGCCACGTGGTCGGACCTGCTGCCTCCACGCTTCCTCAGAGAAAGGCTGGTTTTGTATTATTCTCTTGTTTTTGTCCCCCTCCCATCCATCCTTGTTCCTTGCCCTTGTGAACCTTTTTCCTGTTATTGTTATATATATATATTGCTTAAAGACAACTCTTTACCTCTCTACTTCCAAACCGACTCCAAATTATCGTTTGGTGGATTTTCTCCTTCCTTTTCTCCCCTCTCTGTTGGGAGGGAGGAGGGGGAGAGTGGGGGAGAGATTCTCAGCCTTGCCGCCCACTTGAGCTCTTAACTTCCAGTTAAGGCTCAAACCACCACACCATTCCAGGGCTTCACCACTTTCATGGTGAAGAACTTCCTCCTCACGTCCAACCTGAATCTCCCCACCTCCAGCTTCATTCCATTCCCCCTAGTCCTATCACTACCTGATAGCCTGAGAAGTCCCTCCCCAGCCTTCTTGTAGGCCCTCTTCAGATACAAGAAGGCTGGGGAGGGACTTCTCAGGCTATCAGGTAGTGATAGGACTAGGGGGAATTTTCTGCTGATTACCAAAAACTAATTAAAGATGTAATAACTAAACAGAATAATTAAAATCATAAAATGAGGCCCCAGTGTCTAAACTACATAGGTGAAATTGCTCTCAGAACTCATGATAGAAAATATGTCTGCTGTAATACCTGGCCTTCATTTTGATATTCCTGACTTAAGCTACTTGCAAGTTGTGAATCACAGATAAATGATCTGGTGAAAGGAAATAAGATAATAACGCAATTAAATAATACAGTAGTAATAGTTTGAAAGCAGATTGAGTTTATTATGTCAGAATAAATTGTCTCCAGATTTGGTGGGCTCCTTCAGGCTTGCATTCTTTGCCACATTTTTTGAATCTTAGAGTTGAGTATTTGAAACTGCCTCTCCTTAGGCTTTCTACCTGTTGCTTGAGCTCTGCCACCATACAAAGGTCATTCACCTGCTCACACCACATGCATGAGTCTTTTGTACTGTCCTCTGGCACTACCAGCAGGCTCAGATATTCCCTGCAATCAGTGGTCTGGACATCTGTGTCCCTGCAACCTGCATCAATGCTTCAGTGTGAGGGAGCTCTCTGGATTCCCACAGTTGTCTTCTGCTGGGTGGAAACCATTATGCTTTGATGCCTTCTTTTTTTTTAATACCCCACACGTGCTGCTTGCTGCAATTACTGAGAGAAAGCCGTTGCCATCTCTTTAAATGGCTGCCATGTGCTGCTCCCTCCTGCTTTAAAGGTTCCATGGTAACGCCCCCCATCTGAATCTCTGAGAGCACATGAAAGCAGTGACCCTGTCCCCTCCTCTGCCTTTCTCCAGGCTCCCCCATTAGCTACAACTTACCTGCTTACCTAAAATTAAAACCAGTATGGAGCGCTCCCAGCTAGAGTTTGAGAGTGCCCTGTTGCCATCTCTTTAAAAAAATGTAGTATTTTTTTAAAAATTAGTAGTATTTAAAAAAATGACTGTATGCAAAACTCCTGGCTTAAACATCTAAGATTATAATTTACTAAATATTCAATTTTTAAAAGCTGTAAAATGAGATGGGAATATTGAACTCTAAAAAAATAAACCCCCAAATTAACATTTTTGTATCTTTTGTCTCATATTTTACAAAAGCCATTCTGTATTTTTTGGGATTAATACTTATAGTTTCATAGTTTCAGTTAGGGTTGGAAGGGACCACAAGGATCATCTAGTTCCAACCCACCTGCCATGGGCAGGGACACTCTACACTAGATCACTTAATTCTTATTTCTACATAAATTTACATTACAGAATGATGAAGAAGCAAATGCATAGCAATAAGGAAATCCCTGTCAAGTTAAGTGCAATATATAAGTTCTACTGGTATTTAAAACAAAATTCAGACTCCATCTGTCTCATACTATCCCCAGAGCAGCCAGGAGGTGCATGCACATAATTATACTATGATAAATTAAAAAACACTCCGAGTGCCTTAAAAAATGTCTGATGATATTTGTTATAGGCTTTAACAATTATTTCTCTAATTTGTATCAAAGTTTTTCATGCTAGAAACTCACACTTCCAACAAAATATAAATAAAATACAATTTTAATAATAAGTGCTTCTAGTATTTCCCCAATTAGGTGTTCTATGTGAGAGAAAGCATGACATAATAAACATGGCTCATCTCAAAGGAATTCAAGGACTCTTATGTTTCATAAACCCTTCAGAATGCCAACTCATCTATTTCTGATGTTTAGTCATTGGCATACTTTACGTGAAATATTTCTGATATGAGGAAAAAATTTCAAAGCCTACTGTTGCTGTGCTAAAGAAATGTGTAAAACTTGCCATAATAATCTACATTAATTGTATGGAAAATGGATAAAACAAATTATTTTAGAGAGAATCTTTAAGATAATTTTTATCTGTATTTGAGACAATAGGAAGACTGTCATTAAATGGGTGACATTTACCTATTTTCCTTCCTTTGTGACTGATCCCTTCACCAGACTTTCAAGGAAGAAATTATTACACCTGCCCCTTGCAAGGACATTGTTCTGTTACTTCATGGTTACAGTTTTTCTAGTTAAATGCCAGAAATGTTTTTTCACCATTCAAACTATTAGACATATGTTGCAGTTTGGGCTGGGTGCCCTCTGCTATGTGAGGTGCTTCCTGTGTCCAGAGGTCCAGCCCATTTGGTGGACATAGGAAACTAGGTATTTCTACCATAATTCTCTGCACCACTATAAGATCCAGTGCGAGGTCTAGCACCTCCTCTTTCTTCCTTGCCATCACCCGGTAACTGGGGGAGATGTTGTCTCCTGGCCATGGGCCTGGCTAGGCCCAAGGCCACGGGGGGATGGGCAGTCTCAGATCTGGCCAGCTGAGACTAGCCTAGCAATGAGGGGGGGAGAAGGAGCCCTGGGGGTCTTGGATGTGCCCCCAGGTGGGGATGGGATCTTCCTGGGTCTGTTTTGGGATTTCTTTTGTCACTGTGCTTCTGGCTCTCTGTAAACATTCACTGCTTTTCATTTAAACTTTCCATCACTTTTGCAATCCGTTTGTCTGAGTTGTTATTTTTGCCCATGGTGGGGAGGGGGGCTGCTTCAACCCATCACAATATAGGAATAAACTCCTATGGAAGATGGTAGATTTCCCTGCATTAGGACAGTTTCAAGGCCCAGCTTGACAGGGTCCTGGGGCATCTCATTTATACTATATTCTTACCCTGAAAGGTTGAACTAGATGATCCTGGAGTTCCCTTCCAACCCGGTATTCTATGAATTCTATGAACATTTTTCAAAAGCTGCTTTCTCATTTTTACATTATTCTCTTAAATGGTCACCCTTTCTCTTAATTTTCTGATGAAGAATAATTTTTTTTTGACAGAATGATCTTATAGTTCAAGAATTCAGGGAAATAAAAATCAGTACTTTTTGGAATATGTAGTGTCAGCTAGTACCATTCCAAAATCAAGAATGTGTGCATCCATGAATTCTCACATGGTTTATTTTAGGATGTGGTCAGTCATCTGAATATTCTTGTTTCTTTCCATTCTCTATAAAAGGTCTAGTGATTTCAAAATTTAATAAAGACTATGTTGAAAACAAACAAACAAAACCCCCAACCAATCAAAAAGAACCCAGAACAAAAAAAAATTTTTTCAAGCCAAGAACATGTCCAGGGAATCTACCTTTGGAATGGAATAAAATAGAATTAAACAGGTTGGAAAACAACTTCAAGATCATCAAGTCCAACTAATCACCCAACACCATCTAATCAATTAAACCATGGCACCAAGTGCCCCATCCAGTCTCTTCTTAAACATCCCCAAGCAGCCCATTCCAATGGCCAATCTTTCTGTGAAGAATTTCTTCCTAATATCCAGCCAAAACCTCCCCTGGTGCAGCTTGAGACTGTGTCCTCTTGTTCTGGTGCTGGCTGCCTGGGAGAAGAGACCAACCCCCACCTAGCTACAATCTCCCTTCAGGTAGTTGTAGAGAGCAATAAGGTCTCCCCCGAGCCTCCTCTTCTCCAGGCTAAGCAGCCCCAGCTCTCTCAGCCTCTCCTCATAGGGCTTGTTCCCCAACCCCCTCACCAGCTTTGTTGCCCTTCTCTGGACATGTTCCAGCAATTCAAAATCTTTCCTAAACTGAGGGGCCCAGAGCTGGACACAGTACTTGAGGTGTGGCCTAACCAGAGCTAAGTACAAGGGCAGAATGACTTCCCTGCTCCTGCTGGTGACACTATTCCTGATCCAGGCCAGGATGCCATTTGCCTTCTTGGCCACCTGGGGACACTGATGGCTCATGTTCAGCCTACTATCAACCAGTACCCCCAGGTGCTTTTCTGCCTGGCCGCTCTCCAGCCACTCTGACCTCAGCCTGTAGCACTGTCTGGGGTTGTTGTGACCAATGTGCAGAACCCGGCACTTAGATGTGTTGAATCTCATGCTGTTGGACTCTGCCCATCTGTCCAGCCTGTCAAGGTCCCTCTGCAGATCCCTCCTATCCTCGGGTAGATCAACACCTGCCCTAACTTGGTGTCATCTGCAAATTTACTGATGATGGACTCAATACCCTTGTCCAGATCATCAAAGATATTGAGCAGGATGGGACCCTGCCCTGATCCCTGGGGAACAACACTAATGACTGGCTTCCAGCAGGATGTGGCACCATTCACCACCACTCTCTGGGCTCGGCCCTCCAGCCACTTCCTAACCCAGTGCAGTGTGCTCCTGTCCAAGCCACAGACTGCCAGCTTGGCCAGGAGTTTGCTGTGGGGGATGGTACCAAAGACCTTGCTGAAGTCCAGGTAGACTACATCCACAGCCTTCCCCACATCCACCAGGTGGGTCACCTGATCGTAGAAGGAGATCAGGTTGGTCAGGCAGGACCTGCCCTTCCTAAATCCATGCTGGCTGGGCCTGATCCCTTGGCCATCTTGTAAGTGCTGTGTGATTGCACTCAAGATGACCTGTTCCATAATCTTGCCTGGCACTGAGGTCAGGCTGACAGGCCTGTAATTCCCTGACTCATCCAACCAGCCCTTCTTGTGGATGGGCACCACGTTGGCCAGCTTCCAGTCTTCTGGGACCTCTCCAGTGAACCAGGACTATTGAAAAATGATGGAGAGTGGCTTGGACAGCTCATCTGCCAGCGCTCTCAGTACCCTAGGATGGATCCCATCCAGTCCCATGGCCTTGTGGGGATCCAAGTGGCTGAGCAGGTCTCTAACTACTTCCTCCTGGATCACAGGAGAACTATACTGCTCCCTGACTCCATCTGCTAGCTCAGGAGGCCAGTTGTCTGGAAGACAACATATCTTGCTATCAAAAATTGAGGCAAAGATGGTGTTGAATACCTTTGCCTTTTCCTCATCTTTAGTTATAATATTCCCCTCCATGTCTCTATGGAGTGGAGGTTGTCTTTGCCCCTCCTTTTGCCATTAATATATTTGTAAAAGCCTTTTTTGTTGTCTTTCACTGCAGTGACCAGTCTAAGCTCTAAATGGGCTTTTGTCTTTCTACTTGTTTTCCTACATGACCTAGCAATATCCTTAAACATTTCATGAGTAACCTCTCTTTCCTTCCAAAGATGATACACCCTCTTTTTTCCCCTTAATTCCCTCAGAACTTCATTGCCCATCCAGGCTGGCTCTCTACCCCAGCAGCTCATCTTCCAGCACATTGGACCACCTGTTCCTTCGCCTTCAAGATTACTTCCTTGAAGTAAGTCCAGCTTTCCTGGACCCCTTTATTTCTAAGGGCTGTTTCTCAAGGTACCTTCTGAGTTAGTTCCTTGAGTAACCTGAAGTCCACCCTACGGAAGTCCAGATTGGAAGTTTTGTTGCTGCCCCTCTTAGCTTTACTGCATATTGAAAACTCAATTATCTCATGGTCACTGGACCATGGTGGATAGCCTCCAACCACCATATCTCCCACCAGCCCTTCTCTGTTTATAAAAACAAGGTCAAGCAAAGCCTTACCTCTGGTAGGCTCACACAGCAGCTATATAAACATTTTTCAGTTAACTCTAGGCTGAGATGAATTACTCATGGACTTGTCTGTCTTTCTGCCAAGACAAATGCCTAAATTTAGATTGCTGAAGCTACATGGAGTCCCACCCTAACAGCTTTAAATATATGTAAACAATTTTTGTAACTTGTGTGACCCCTTAGCCTTCACATTATTCATTAGTTTAAGCCTACCTTAGGACATCCTTGAAAAGCTCAGGTGACTGAATCAGTTTTCTCTGCGGTACCTTGCCTATTTTCTAGTTGTTTTGGGTACTTTTTTAATAACCAATTCTTGCATTATGTGTTATTTCAACGAGGATTTCTAAATTCTAGAAGAAAAGGAACATGTGCACTAGATTCACATATTGATGAAGGGTGTTGCTGGACTGATACTGTTTTTCTGTGCTACTCTTGGAGATTTGAAGGTTTCTATTGCTATCACTTGTGTAGGTGATTGATGAAGATGGGTGACTATGCACAAACAGCATAATGGCAATATTTAATGTGTGAACACATGGGCTAGGACAATACAATGTGCTGTTGAAAAAGAACTCGGATTTCCAAATCATCAAAACTGCCTGTAATCTATGCTCTGTTCATTTCACTTTAAAAAGAAAAAGGCCCTTTTAAATTTTCACAGTCTAAGCAATAAAATAGTTATTATAATGGAAATCCTGAGTTTGCATATAAAAGGAGGCAAAAAAGCACACTAATATACCTGGAATTTGTGTGTGCTAACTATAGAAGTACATGTGACCTTATAAATATTTATGCAGGGTTCAAAGCCATCTGTCAACAATTAAAGTATATGTCACATTTAATAACATAGTCTGCATAGATTAGGATTACCATATTAGAACACCACACACATATTACATCTGAAAAATGGGTGAGCCAGGCTTTCTCAGGAATTTCAAAAAAGGCTTATTCTATTTGATGATATTCTGCATGGTATTTGATTTCATCCGAATAAGTAATGGTGCAAATAAATAGCACAGACAGGTTCTTGAACTTGAAGTTAGATTTCCTGGGAAAAGTTATAATCTTAGTACACTTAAAGAGCCCCAACAGAACCTAAAAAATAGTTCTATCTGACCTTTCTGAAAAGGCTTTGGTTGTAAATGATCCACTTCTTTATGCATCAAGAAAACTGTTCTCAACTAATATAAATGTCCCTTCCTACACTGCTTCCATACTTCAGTGATGCATTAATTCTCTGGAATAATTTGAAAAACAGGCATGATATCTTTTGACAAGCCTAGGCAATAGCAACTCTTTACAGAATAGTTCAGAGGCAATGAAATACAGCCCTTCATACATAAATCTCAACTTATGCAAAACAGCCTTATTGAACAACAAATATAACCAGAGGAATATAGTTATATAGAAGTTATGAAAATAAATGACAACTGAAGAACAGTGACAGGGGACAAATTGTGTGACAGGAAGGTCTTGTTTTAAACTTGTAGATATTCACCAGTCTTCTGAAGAGTGCCAGCACACAACCTTATTGATAGACAACTTACAGAGTAATGCTTAAGTGGGGCACAAATGAGGTGCTAGAGTTTGTACTAGCTTTTTTGCTGGAAAATAAAAGAGGATACACTGAACCTTAAAAACCAAAAACAACACAAAAAACCCAACTTAGAAAATAATACAGAAGGCTCTGGATATAGGTTTTTGCTGTGGTGTATTATATGGCAAACTCTTATTATAAGAGTTTGGTGAAGAACTAGACAGATTTATAAGAAGGTGATGAAGAACTAGACAGATTTAATACAGATCTCAATTACTATAAAAAAACTTGTAGGTGAAGGCTATGTTTAGTCTCTTAGAAAAGAATGTAAACATATTGTAAGTGAAGGAAGAAATTTGGCAGAATTTGGTTGGATGTGTTAAAATATTTTTTTGTTATTTTAACCTATTGTATGCCTTAATTACATGCATGCCAGTGGAAAATAGCCAATTAAGATGTGACACATGTGCCTTCTGATAGAGTATATAACCTTGCTGTCTAACATAATAAACATCTTTGCCTGCTAAAATCCTGGCCTGGAAGCTGTGTTCAGGGTGATCAAACACCTATACTACAACAAAAAATAAATCCCTTTAGTAACCATTTATCTTAGAATCAGAGAATCATGAAGGTTGGAAAAGAGCTTTAAGATCATCAAGTCCAATTATAACCCAACTACCACAATCACTATGTGCATGTCTATGTTCTTCTTGAACACCTAGACATCTTGCAATGGTCACTTTTGTGGCCGTCCTCTGGACCTGCTTAAACAGGTCCATGTTTTTCTGAAATTGAGGGTCTCAGAGCTGGACACGGTAATTCACATGGAGTTTCAAAAGAGCAGGGAGGAAGGGTAAGATCACCTCCCTTGATCTCCTGACCACACTTGATGCAGCCCAGATAGACTATCCCCTAAGGGGAGACCTTTTCACTCTCAACAGCTACCAGAAAAGAACATTGCAGAGAGGTTGGTACTGGTCTCTTCTCATAGATAATTAGTGGTAGAACAAGAGGGAATGGCCTCAAACTGCAACAGGATGGGTTTAGACTGGACACTAGGGGAAAAAAATTCACAGAAAGAGTAGTCAGACATTGGAATAGGCTGCCCAGGGAGGTGGTTGAGTCACCAACCCTGGATGCATTTAAAGGTCCTTTAGATGTGGTGTTTGAGGATTTGGTTTAGGGGGTGAACTTTTTAGAGTAGGATTAATGATTGGTCCTAATGATCCCAAGGTTCTTTTCCAACTGGAAGGATTCTGTAATTCCATTATTCTGCTTTCAATCTTAATCTGTGCATTCCTGAATCCACTTCTGGAATCCAGCTCCTGAATGTTGTTCCCATGTGCTGCTGAGTCCAGTCTGGGACTTTCCCAGTGCCTGTTCACAGGGTCAGCGGTGAGAGTGATGTAATTGCCAGCAGAGTGGTTGGGTTCAATATTTAGTTTGTATATATTTGTATGTATTTAATTTTATTGTTATTATTTTCATGAAAGCCAGATAAGTTTTCCAGTCTGTAAGCCTCTTTCCTTTATTATTCTTCTCTTCCCTTTTGGAAAGGAAGAGGGGTTAATAGAGAGCATTTGTCATTCATCTATTGGGCCACCCAGCCTAACCCTTAACAATGGTGTCTCTGAAAATACCATAAAACTGTAAAAAGGATTTATACTTTTAAAAATGCCAAAAATCTATTCTCTAGATAAATCCTCAATTTATCCACTCACAATAAGATAGCAATGAGAAATGTACTGTACATCTAACAGTCTAGAAATAATTTTGTTCACAATGACACCATTAATTCTTGTAAAGCATTTTTTCTCTAATGTCTTCTGAATCACTCTCCAGATGAAGCATCATGTAAGATGTTATTCTAGTAAAACTATAAACATTCCAGAAGATGTTGCTATTTTAAAAATTCTTCCCTTAACTGTTTTAGTATCATACCCTTTCACCTGCAGATCTGTAAATTATAAGGAGAAATAAGACCCTGAAATAGTCTGCAATTTTCATTATCTGTCATGATGTTTAATTCACTCCAGATGTAACTCATCTTATATTTCCACTGACACTGAAACTAGGGTTTACAGATCATTAACTCTTCTTAAGTAACAATCCATGTCATAAAAGTGAAAGAACTTCTACTTTTGCAGCTCAGAATTGTCAGAGAATGGAAACACACAGATGGATGAGTGATGTAGATAATTTGCTGTAGAATCCAATTATAGCTTATTTTTCAGTATCAATCTTATATGCACATGTCTGTTGAAGAATTAAATGCTTATCTTATTTTTAAAAGAATAATATAGACTTATTGTTTTGCAATGGTCCTTATTTTTATTTCTAAGAAACAGAGTAATACCTAATTGATTGTATTATCAGCACAAATCAGTGCATGATAATGAGATAATGTTTATGTACTCACGGCCATATGCATTAATTCTTGCAGGTTAATTCTTTTCCATTCCAGAGCTTTCCTGGTATTTGTTTTCTTCTGTTACTTGATAAACTGTCCTGTGTGACAACAGTTTTTGGATTGATTGAAACTGAACAAGCTAAAATGCAGTTGTGATTAATTCTCCATGTGATTTTTTAAGTTCTAGTTATTAGCACTGAAAATGTTTGGTCTGAAAACTTTTTCAGAAAACAAAATTTTAAAGTTATAATCAGTGGTTTTTATTGCAAATAATTTGTGTTGTTTGTTCGCTTGCTTTTACTCTTGCTGGTAGTATATTTACATATTGAGAGCACATACAAAGAAATCAATACAAAGAAAGCAGGGAGGTCATTCTGCCCCTGTACACTGCACTGGTTAGGCCACACCTTGAGTCCTGTGTCCAGTTCTGGGCCCCTCAGTTTAGGAAGGATGTTGGCTTGCTGGAGCGTGTCCAGAGAAGGGCAACAAAGTTGGTGAGGGGTTTGGAACACAAGCCCTATCAGGAGAGGCTGAGGGAGCTGGGGTTGCTTAGCCTGGAGAGGAGGAGACTCAGGGGTGACCTTATTGCTCTCTACAACTACCTGAAGGGAGGTTGTAGCCAGGCAGAGGTTGGTCTCTTCTCCCAGGCAGCCAGTACCAGAACAAGAGGACACAGTCTCAGGCTGCGCCAGGGCAGGTTTAGACTGGATGTTAGGAAGAAGTTCTATACCGAGAGAGTGATTGCCCACTGGAATGGTCTGCCCGTGGAGGTGGTTGAGTCACCTTCATTGGAGGTGTTCAAGAAGAGGCTTGATGGGGTGCTTGGTGCCACGGTTTAGTTGTTTAGGTGGTTGTATTGTATTGTATTGTATTGTATTGTATTGTATTAGGTGGGTTGGATTGGTTGATGGGTTGGACGCGATGATCTTGAAGGTCTCTTCCAACCTGGTGTATTGTATTATTATTATTATTATTATTGTATTGTGTTCAAGAGGGGATTGGATGTGGCACTTGGTTTAGTAGCCATGAGGTGTTGGGTGACAGGTTGGACTTTATGATCTTTGAGGTCTTTTCCAACCTTATTGACTCTATGATTCTAAAATAATTAAGTTTTTAATTTTATAGTTATATTGTCTACTTAATTGTTGGAATCTCTTTGTGTTTTTGTCCTCTTGGCCTTATTGTGCTATGATCTGGGTTGTTACCAAAGAAGCAAACAAAAAAGATGTACATGGCTACAAGAATTAAGAAAATTAGGAATTCACTTGGAAACCCCTTTTTTTTTAATGGCTTCTTTTCTAAAAATTTTATCTTAGTCATCTGACTTTGCTCATTTGAAAAATCTCCCTGCTTTCTATTGGTTTGTTGACTAGAATTATGATTCAATTGCATGTACAGAGAGCATGGAGCCATTCTATCTTCTCAGTGTCCCTTGGCTTCCAGATAATGCTTCAGAAGTGCTTCTGTAAATACTGTCACATGAGTCTGTCCATGTAGCACCCCAGGTAATCTAGGACATCCCAAACAGACAACCATGTCAAAAAAAATTCAATCAAATCTCTAACTTCCAAATTGCTGACATCTCACTTGCAGAAAAATATTTTAAAATCTTGATATTTACATGGAAGTATAACAATTTGGAGCCAAAAGCCACCCAAAATCCTTGGCAATCTTGTTCCAATTGGGTTTATCTGGTTACAGGATATTATTTCAGCCTCCCATTATGACAGGAAAATATATTGTGTCATGGACCTTGCTGGAACAGGTCCAGAGGATGGCCACAAAGATGATTGAAGGGGTGGAACGCCTCTCCTATGAGACAGACTGATAGAGTTAGGATTGGTGATCCTGGAAAGGAGAAGGCTTCAGGGAGACCTTATAGTGTCAGTTCAATATCTGAAGGGGACCTAGAAGAAGACCGGGAAAAACTGCTTAGAAGGAGATGCAGTAAAAATCCAAGAAGCAATGGTTTTAAACTAGAGCAGGTTACTTTTGGGTTGGATATTAGGATGAAGTTCTTCATGCTGAGCATAGAGAAATAAATACTGGAATAGGATGTCCAGTGATGTGGTGGAGGTCGCATCCTTGAAGACATTCAAAGTCAAACTTGATGGGGCCCTAAGCACCTGATCTAGTTAAAGATGGCTCTGCTTGCTGCAAGGGGTGGGACAAGATGACTTTTGAGGATCTCTTCCAACACAATTCATTCTATGATTCTATGTTTCTCTGCCATATCTAATAGTATCCACTGTTGCAAGGCAGAAAATTCAAAATATTTACATGAGGATAAGGTAAAGGATAAATTATGTGCAAACTATCTGAAATATAATTTATAATTGGTTATGCCAGTAGCTTTCAAAGGAGTGCAATGAAACAGAGTACAGAAAAGAATAGTGAAATGAGGAATCCGAGCATATCCATGGCTCTAGAGAAGAGATATTGAAGATACTCATACAATAACTTTAGGAATACTTTAAATGAAATTTTGCTGCAGTGTGTTGGGTTGGTTTGGTGGGTGTTGTTTTTGTGGGGTTTTTTGTTTGTTTGTTTTGTTTTGTTTTCCCCTCCCTGGAATTTTTGTTTCTCTTCCATTATCATTATATTAATCTATTTCTCTGTGTATACTGTTTTCAAGGATGAGTGAAATGAGCAAAGAACATTACTCTCTAAACATTAATCATACATAATGTGACCATGTTCTTCTATTTTGAATACCTGGGCAGAAAGAAGAGTAGAAGCTATTATTCTGGGGCTTAATTTTGTTCTCATTTGTTATCTCATAAATGCCTGACTTGTTTACTTAATTTTCTGAGGATGATTTAAATCTACAGTGAATTGTTAACAAGGCATACATTTTTTAAGGCCAAAAAATACCTAAATATGTTTTAAACAAGTCAAGTTGATATTGTCCATAACTATGCTAGCAGGGACTGCATTAAAGGAGAATGCTCTTGTATTCACTTGGAACCAGTACTAACTGGAAAGAAAATAATCTCTTATGACAGAACTCATGTAAGAATGTGGTGGAGGGATTTTAGCTGTAAAAAGCACTCCTAGATATAAAGCAAAATTTTTCTATCAGAGAAGACTTTATTTAATAATGTAACAAATTAGGAAAAGGACATTTGTTGAGGCAAAATTACATTTAGTAGCTGTATCTATACTGCTTAAAAAAAAAAAAAGAGGATCAAGGATAAGAGCACACATCATTTCATGTCACCAGTGCTTACAATTACCCTCTTTTATAAGAGGTTTACCTTAGGGAGAACTGATTAGAATAATCCAAAATGGTAAGTTACAAAGACTGAGAAATATTGACATTAATTATCTGTTGCTCTAGCTCATTGCCCTGTTCTCTTTTCTTTGCCACTGTAGATGTCTCAAAATGTTATAGCTTTTGTATTAAATAAATTAGTCGAGGTCTGAAAGTGTCTTTCTTCCTAGAGCAGAATAACCATATCCATATTGCCTATTGGAACAGTCCCTAGGCTATGCTAAGGCTCAAATTGAGGCCAACCATTTTGTGGGGAGTGCTGTTGGTCATACCCAATCTGTCTTGGAAGCACACTAACGGTGGAACAAAATAGGCAGTGTACCCTCATGCTTGGCCCACAAGTTGGCCTTGTACCTTCAGTAAAAATTATTAGTATTTTAAAATAACTCAGCCGTTAACTATCTGTGAAAAGTTTGTTTGCTTACTAAATGATTTTGAATGCTACATAAATGTTACTGAGGAAAAAAAATCTGTATTTTGAAGTAGTAGTATCATAATAAGATGGAGTAACTCCTATTTCTACTATTCAAGCAACAACTGTTTTGCTTCTGAAGAAAGCAAGCACAAAGTGTAGCTTGGAGCTATATGGTGTAGTGCTGGCTCAGCCACATTACCAATTCTTGCTCATGTCCAAGAAGCAGAATGAAGTCCTATTTGTCTCTGGGGTCAGATGAGTTGGCTTAGATTGGAGAGCAATGTTGTGCTACTTCATCAGACTTTCAAACTGCTGTTTGATTGGTGGTTTTACGGAGTGGAACAAGTCTGCAGGTTTGAAACTCTGTTTTAAGCCCTGGATCTTGGGCAAACATAGTGGGTTTGACATGGTAGTGTATGTATTGCTTATACTTTCTGCATCATCTTAGGGATGTAAAGGTTATAACTGGTAAAAAATCTCATTCTCTTTGAAAATGTCATTGAAAAATAAGAAAATAAGAAAGGAGCTTATGTGCTTCACACAAAGCTATAGCTTTTTCTTTTAAAAAACCATACAGGACAGTATAATGAGGGCCTTAAGAGTAATAAAATATATATTTTAATGTATTTTATATTTAATCTTTTCTGTGGTGGTATCTTCAAACACTGCCAAACTTATTCACAAGTATATTTACAGATTCTTTTTTTTGGTTGGGAGTAATTCATTCCACATATGAAGACAGTTAAACATTTAAGTACGAATCTGAGATTTCAAATACAGTGAATTAAATTGGAAATTCTGATGCTGCGATCTCCAGTTTCCCTCAAGGGAGATTCTGTAGCGAATTAGCTGGGTACTCATGGCTTGCTTCTTTGTCCAGTATCTTCCCAGATGCTGTAATTATAATTCAAGTGGCTCTTGGCTCAGAGAGGTCTAAGGGGCCTCTCTCTGCTCATGCACAGGTCATGGTCTGGAGCTTTTCCTTGGCTTGGAGAGGGCTAAGGGGCTTCTCTCTCTCATGTGCTCCATCGCCATGCTGTAGCCTTTCCATAGCTCTTCTGGGATTCAATTCTCTTGGGGCTTTTCCTCTTTCTGCCTCTGGCTCTGGGCTCTCGAAGTGTTGGTTGTGTTGGTCCAAGTGCAAGGCCCAGGTATAGTTTATCTGTTAGAACAGCCTTTTCAGCTGCATCTCCAGCAGCATGTGGTTCTTGTTCCTTTTGGGGTGAGAAAAGGGCAAATTGCTTACCATCTCAGCTGGTTTAAATACTGTCCAAAGACAATTAATGATTCTTGGTACTAGAGAAACCTGATAGCTGAATCTACAGGATGGGGCATATCCAAACATGGCCAGGGGCACAGGCACACATAGTTCACAGGTGTGTTACAAGGTTAACTACATATGCTACACATTTCCCTGGACCATCTGGACCCCAGGAAGTGTCCAGGGTTGCACATTCACAGGTGCTTAGCCCATTGTCTGGGTTAGGGCATGTTTTGGTACTTGTCCCTTCAGGGCAGAGTTGTAATGTTATCTAAATACCAGTCCCCAATATAAGATAGACTAATTTAGAATACATATTTTTAAGAAACTCTTTTACTGAAGGATGGACTCCTTGCTTAAAAAGAAAAGTATTTTTTTGTTTGTTCCATTTTAGCTGCTGTAGTAGAACTCACTCCTGTGCCATCCTTCCTGGACAGATGAAAGAAGAACTTGATTTAGAAGTGATATAATATCCCTACTCTGACTTAGTGTTCCTATTTCTGTCATCAGAGATATCCCATTAAAATCTTTGGCCAGAATACTACTCTTGATAATTTATAGTCTGGTGGCTATCCAGGACACCCACAATTATTTAATAGATAAGAATACTTTATCTTCTAATATGCATGTAATACGGTATTTAGACTTGCGAATATACTTTTGTCTGTATTTTATTTTAGTGTGTGTTTAAAATTTCATTCAACTGCCTGATTTACCAAATGAGATATTTTCCTAGACAGTTCATCACTTTTCTTTGTAATGAAATAGTTCTCCAGGTCTTGTACCAGTGAAAGGTTTATCATTACCATTTTCTGGTTTAGACTGCTGTCTAGGTCATCGATAACAGTCTTGAATAATACCAAAAAAATTGCCAGAAGCTATGGGACTGTACAAAAACCATACATTCATAATGATAATTTTCCTAATTATATTTGTGCATAGATTTGTTGGGGAAGCTTTAAATACTCATATAGATACCTCTGTAAAAATCCCAACAGACTTTTAGACAACTGAACAGTGAAAGATCTAAACTGGAGGCCCACCTTCCCAAAACTAAGTAGGCAAGATATGAAGCTAACACTTCTCAAGGATCTTTTAGCTGATTTATGCCCAAGTCATTCACCTATGCACATGTACCCCATCTGTGTAAGAAACAAAATTTTCTGTGAAAATAAAGTACCACCACCAGAGAACATGTTTTTGATATGAAAGTCTTTGTTCAAAGACAAAAACAAATTAAACCACTAAACAAAAAAAATTTTAAAAAGCCTTCCACCAAGTGCAAAGAAAGATGAGCAAATCTATCCTAAAATATTGGAGTGCCTACTGCAATCTCACAGAAGTGGTGACCTAACTCTTTCCATAATTATCATACTAGCGCAGCTACCAAGTAATATTTGCTGCTATTTTCAATGAAATTGAAAGAGAATTATGCATGACTAAATTCACAGGGTTTTTTTTGTTGGTTGGTTTTGGGGTTTTTTGTTCTTGTGGTTTTGTTTTGTTTTAAGACAGAAATTTCATATAATGGAAACCTCTCATTGACAACTAAAAGAAAAAGAGGTTATTTTAGCTTGTGATTGTTCACTACAGTGATACAATGGGAAGACCATTTATTGTACTATTTGGGGGGGTGAGCACAAAGTGTACAGCTAATAATCTCCCTTATTCAGATGGAAACCCAGTAAGTGTATATGACAAAATTCTCCAGGTGTAACCTGTGTTTCTTTCTCTCTTAAATAATACTTTATAAAAATTACAGAACAGCAGAACAATAATTTTAAATGCTTTTTATCTTTATTTCTGTTGTGAGTCAATTCAGATGTGAAGCTCATGTGTACATGGACTGTACACATTTAATAAGAATTATATTTTATCCAGCCATACTTAATAGAAAACAAGGCCTGAGATTAGTGAATTTATATGGAGACAATATTTCTTCTTGTATAAAGAGACTGAAGAGAATAGCAATACACAAGTTACAAATGAGCTCTTTCATTCCTTAATCTCTACTCTTTAAATACAGTGGATAGTTTACATAAATACTTCCCTTCCAATGTTGAACCTGCTTCTAAAGCATTTGGTGGATCATCTGGGTTTTCAGATTCTAGTCATAGTCATAAGTAGTGCACAATAAGTAGAAAGGAAGAGAAACAGTGTTTGGCTGAAATTTAGAGAATAAGTAAAATATAAAGACCTTATTAAACCAATGTACTTTCAAGATGGAGACAGAGAGATAGAATGCAGAGGGGCATACATGTTCTTCTCTCCTCTCCGAACTTCCCTTCCCTTCCCTTCCCTTCCCTTCCCCTTCCCTTCCCTTCCCTTCCCTTCCTTCCCTTCCCTTCCCTTCCCTTCCCTTCCCTTCCCTTCCCTTCCCTTCCCTTCCCTTCCCTTCCCTTCCCTTCCCTTCCCTTCCCTTCCCTTCCCTTCCTTCCCTTTCCTTCCTTCCCTTCCCTTCCCTTCCCTTCCCTTCCCTTCCCTTCCCTTCCCTTCCCTTCCCTTCCCTTCCCTTCCCTTCCCTTCCCTTCCCTTCCCTTCCCTTCCTTCCTTCCCTTCCCTTCCCTTCCTTCCCTTCCCTAACCTTCCTTCCCTTCCCTTCCCTTCCCTTCCCTTCCTTCCCTTCCCTTCCCTTCCCTTCCCTTCCCTTCCCTTCCCTTCCCCAACCTTCCCTTCCCAACCTTCCCTTCCCTTCCCAAACCTTCCCTTCCCTTCCCTTCCCAAACCTTCCCTTCCCTTCCCAAACCTTCCCTTCCCAAACCTTCCCTTCCCTTCCCTTCCCAAACCTTCCCTTCCCTTCCCTTCCCAAACCTTCCCTTCCCTTCCCTTCCCTTCCCTTCCCTTCCCTTCCCTTTCCCTTCCCTTCCCTTCCCTTCCCTTCCCTCCCCTTCCCTTCCCTTCCCTTCCCTTCCCTTCCCTTCCCTTCCCAAACCTTCCCAACCTTCCCAAACCTTCCCTTCCCAAACCTTCCCAACCTTCCCTTCCCAAACCTTCCCTTCCCAAACCTTCCCAAACCTTCCCAAACCTTCCCTTCCCAAACCTTCCCTTCCCTTCCCAAACCTTCCCTTCCCTTCCCAAACCTTCCCTTCCCAAACCTTCCCAAACCTTCCCTTCCCAAACCTTCCCAAACCTTCCCTCACATTCATAACAATTTTCTTCTTCAAAGAAACAAATACATTGTGCGCTTCAGTGACATGGAAATGCATGCATGAGAAATTGGATTAAAGCACAATTAAGTCAATTTATTCTCTGAATCAGAACATTATTCTGCTTCTTTGCTTTCCCTTCTCAGTGCACAAGTATAGGTAGAGATGATAGAAATAGATGCCTGGTATCATCAAAAATTCATTTATGCATTTTGCTTTGTGTGTGTATGTGTGTGTTCTGCATTTTATGTTGCAAAATTCAATAATAATTGGTATGAAGTCAAGGTTGGTGTCAATCTCTGAGTTTACCTGCTTTTACTATATCTGAGTGTGCTCCATGTTTCCAAGTTTAGGTGAGAACCCAAGGTCCTTCTTGACTGAACAAGTGAAAAGATACTTTAGAAATGTGCCTTAGAGAAGCTGTTGTATATGCTTGCCCAGTTCTGATTTGAACAGGGGAAATAAGACTGAGCATTCTGGAGCATGCCTTATCAGATCTGTTTGGAGTCAAAGATGCTGTTACTCTGATTCATAGTGTATACATTTTCAAGTCTTGATCTAGCTTCTCTAGATGGAATCTTAAGAGATTTACAAGAAGTTTTGGACACTTGGTTCTTGAGAGTGCCTTTGAAGATTTAACTTTGGAAAAAAGAAGTTAGAGATCAAATATTTAAAGCCAGATGTACTTTGGAATACTGGATATATTATATCTATTTGATTATGACAGTCTACAGTATTGAAAGACTGTAAAATAGTCTTAGAATATGACTAGGGCTATTAAGGAAGTATAAATGGCAAAAGAATTGCAAGAACAGTACATTTTCTTTCACCCTCTTCTACTGCATTAGAATTTTCTTCATATTTCTATATTTAGTGCAATCTTTTCAAAATGTCAAAAGTATAATTAGCCTTCATATTCTCTCTTATATTACATGTATAATAGATCTCTAGAATTATAAACTATGTATTAGGCATACTGAAGGTTGTATGTAATGGTGTGTCATTTGAACCTTTTCTAGGATATTCTAGAACAAAATATGAGTCTATACTGTTCAATATTATGACTTTTGCATATGTCTTGAGTTGCTAGCACCTTAGATGAGTTGTTGTGATTTCACAGATTTATCCTGACATGCACTTATATTTGGAATGCACCTTAAATGGTGTCTTGAATGTACATCAGAAAGAGTCCTAGAAAACACTATTGAGTTTTGGAGTGCTAGAGTTACTGACATTCTGTACAATAGAACTATTAAAACATTCCATTTAGTAAGAAATGTTTATACAATATAAAGAAAATATTTTTCTTCACATATCACTTAAATGCATTTTTAAGGTAAGTTGCAGGCATTTTGTCTAAGAAAAACTTTAATTAAAAAGAACTTTCAAGAAGTGTTAATAAACTCTAGAAACCACATGCTTAGTTTATTGTCATAGTTAAACATTGTCTTTTTCTTCTGGGCAACTTTACATTGTCTTATTCCTGAGATCTTAGCCAAAGTCCAGACTCCTATTCATTAGTTTTTCCAGGCATTTTCACCAAGGAAATAGCATTATCTGCACAAATTTATAATCTTGCAAAGCTGATAAAGTATAACAAAAATAACCCTTTGAAGACATTGATTTTTTACAAAAAATAGAACTTAAAGGCATGTTTTGATGCCATGTGTTATAGGTTGAGGACTAAGCATCCTGTCAAAGAGTTAAAAGTCCTCCAGAGTACCAGAGAGTACCAAGGGGCCAGACAGATACAGAGGGAGGGACAGGACAGTGTAATTCTGTCATTCCATCTCATAACTCCTGCATCTCCCATATAAGCAAACAGCACAGCCAGTTCTGCCCTTCTCCCTTGCCTGGCTTCTCTGTGCAGCAGTGGCTCGCTCTCTGCTTTGCCAGGGAGTGTGGCTTTGTCAGCCTTGCAGTGCACCTGGAGCCTACTGTGTCCAGCCTGGGGGTGGGCATTGATACCTGGCAGGCCTGTCTTGGCAGAGGCAGTTGGGCCTACTTCAGGCTCATCGAGGCTAGTGTTGAGGGGGAAGGTCTTGGCCCTGGTTTTGGCCTGGTGGGCCCAGCTAGAGAGCTAAGCCAGGGGCAGTTCTGCATATGCATATCTCAATGTCTCTATCTCTACCTATCTATCTCTATCTATCTCTACCACTTCTCTAATCTCCTTTTGCCTTTGTACCTTTTGGTTTACTTTTGTACATAGTATTTCTGTTTAACCTCCAGTTCTGTGTGAATGTGGTTATTTACTCCTTTGGGGTAAATTCATTCTGTCCTCAGTCCAGAACTGTTTTCAGCACAAACCATGACACCCTGTTACTGTCTTCTGAATGTGTGTATGAAACTCAGGTCTCAAAGAAACTATGCAGAATGGAGGAGGTATGGTTCTGCCAAGACAAGCCTCCTCTGAAGTCAAAATTACTTATTCAGAGTGATTGCCCATTGGAATGTGCTGCGCGGGGAGGCTGTGGAGTCACCATCATTGGACGTGTTTAGGAGGAGACTTGATAGGGTGCTTGGTGCCATGGTTTAGTTGATTAGCTGGGTTGGATAATAGGTTGGATGTGATAATCTTGAAGGCCTCTTCCAATCTGGTCCATTCCATTCCATTCCATTCCATTCCATTCATAATTTCATAGTTTCAGTCAGGGTTGGAAGGGACCACAAGGATCATCTAGTTCCAACCCCCCTGCCATGGGCAGGGACACTCTACCCTAGATCAGGCTGGCCAGAGCCTCATCCAGCCTGCTCTTAAACACTTCCAGGGACAGGGCTTCAACCACCTCCCTGGATAACCCATTCCAGGGCTACACCACTCTCATGGTGAAGAACTTCCTCCTCACATCTAGCCTGAATCTCCCCACCTCCAGCTTCATTCCATTCCACCTAGTCCTATCACCACCTGAGATCCTGAGAAGTCCCTCCCCAGCCTTCTTGTAGGCCCTCTTCAGATACTGGAAGGCCACAATGAGGTCACCTCAGAGCCTTCTCTTCTCCAAACTGAACAGCCCCAACTCCTTCAGTCTGTCCTCATAGGAGAGGTGCTCCAGCCCTCTGATCATCCTCGTGGCCCTTCTCTGGACACGTTCCAGCACCTCCAGATCCCTTTTGTAATAGGGGCTCCAGAACTGGACGCAGTACTCCAGGTGGGGTCTCACCAGAGCTGACTAGAGGGGGACAATCACCTCCCTTGACCTGCTGGCCACACTTCTTTTGATGCAGACCAGGATCTGATTGGCTTTCTGGGCTGCAAGTGCACACTGAGAGCTCCTGTTGAGCTTCTCGTCCACCAGCACCCCCAAGTCTCTCTCCTCTGGACTGCTCTCCAGCCAGTCACTGCCCAGCCTGTATTTGTGCCTGGGATTGCCTCGACCCAGATGCAGGACCCTGCACTTGGTCTTGTTGAAGCTCATGAGGTTGGCTTGTGCCCACCTCTCCAGCCTCTCAAGGTCCCTCTGGATGGCATCCCTTCCCTCCAGCGTGTCTGCTGCACCACACAGCTTGGTGTCATCAGCAAACTTGCTGAGGGTGCACTCGATGCCACTGTCCATGTCACCCACAAAGATGTTGAACAAGACTGGTCTCAGGACTGATCCCTGAGGGACTCCGCTTGTCACTGGCCTCCACTGGGACATGGACCCGTTGACAGCCACTCTTTGGGTGCGGCCATCAAGCCAGTTCTTTATCCATCTAGTGGTCCATCCATCAAACCCATGTGTCACCAGCTTGGAGACCAGGATGTGGTGCAGGACAGTGTTGAAGGCTTTGCTCAGGTCCAGGTAAATGACATCAGTTGCTCGCCCCTCATCTATTCCATTCCATTCCATTCCATTCCATTCCATTCCATTCCATTCCATTCCATTCCATTCCATTCCATTCCATTCCATTCCATTCCATTCCATTCCATTCCATTCCACAATCAGTTCTACAGATGCAAGAATTGTTTTCACTTAGTGTTGGAGACTGAAAAATGTGTGGTGACAGGGTTTAGGCAGCCAAAGAAGCTCTTTGGTTTTTATGACTCAGAATTGGTAACCCTAGCATTACACCAGCACTAAAATATGTTGTGTTTTAAAAGATTTTGTTTTTCATATCAGTCAGTCCTTAAGTTACATTCACTATTTCAAAGCCCTGCAATTGTGCTGACTGCTTTGCTCTTCATAAGTACTTTTAAAATATAGCAAATTGGTGCAGTTATTTGAAGGAATAGCACTGAAAGGATAGCGTACTTTAAATGTATAAAATAAACAGTAGTATAAAGTCTTGACACTTCATTTGCTACTTTTATTCAGCTCTAACCCAGAAGCTCCCACAGGACTATTTTATGTGTCACAATGAATTACCTCCTCAAAAAAAACCCTGCAGAATGCAAGAGGTAATAACAGCAAACTCTTATCACCTATATATTGATTTGATTCTGTTTCCAAATAGCTCCGTAAGGAAGTGCTAATCCTGATATCACTCCTCTGAGGCACTCAACATCATCTATCAAAATTCGCATAAGACTTGTAGCAAGACCACTAATTTTAAGAAAAGTACTTTACCACTGCTTTGTCTTTCTTCTCTCATTTTAATACGCAGCTCAGGTGTTCCTTTACTTTAGCCAGAGATCTCCTAGATTAGAGCCCATATATATATATATATGTAAATATCAGGGGCATATTCATATTTAAGGTATATAGAGGTAAGCTTTGTCTCTTACTTGCTTGATTTTTTTATGTCTGAGGAAAAATGTTTCAAAAATGTTATGTTTCTAGGGCTACTTAAACTGTAGATTAGTATTTTCTTGTTCAGACTGCGAAATATAGATAAATTACTCACAAAAGGCTTTATGTTGTGATCTCTATATTAAAGAGGGTACTATGATTCAAATAAACCAGTGTGTGTCCTATATAGACTAGACTAGACTAGACTAGACTAGACTAGAATTAACCAGGTTGGAAGAGACCTTCAAGATCATCAGGTCCAACCTATCATCCAACACTACCTAATCAACTAAACCATGGCACCAAGCACCCCATCAAATCTCCTCCTAAACACCTCCAGTGATGGTGACTCTATCACCTCCCTGGGCAGCCCATTCCAATGGCCAATCACTCTTTCCATGAAGAACTTCCTAACATCCTGCCTCACCCTCCTCTGGTGCAGCTTGAGACTGTGTCCTCTTGTTCTGGTGATGGTTGCCTGGGAGAAGAGACCAACCCCCACCTGGCTACAACCTCCCTTCAGGGAGTTGTAGAGAGCAATAAGGTCTCCTCTGAGCCTTCTCTTCTCCAGGCTAATTAACCCCAGCTCCCTCAGCCTCTTCAAATAGGGCTGTGCTCCAAACCCTAATATTGTACTACAACCCCGAGTCTCAAACATGCTTCCTTCTCTTTCTACTCCTTTACCTACTTCACTGTAGGTGTTTGGGTTTGTTTTTTCCCCTTTGTTTTTCTTTTTCTTTTTTTTAAATTTGATTCTGATGGCATCTTCTGTGACCAAAGCTGCTCAAAGCTGGTGATAAAAATCCCATTGCAATGTTTGCCATCTGCTATATTGTTTTAAACTCTCATCTACATTCTGTGTCACCTCAGTATAGGAAGAAGTCCCTTATGTCTGAGTAGGGTTTTCAGATTTTATATTGTTTACAGACAACTAACCCCCACTGTTAATGTGAAGTGTTCTTATTCAGGTGTCTTTGGAACTACTACAGGACTTCACTGTTTATATGTTCACTGAGTTCAAATGTTTCAACTCTAATAGAAACGAACAATAAATTTTTAAAAAATCTTGTTGTGAACCCCAAATTTGACCTAAATATTGCACTAATTTTTAGCAGTCACTTTAATATACAGATTTAATATTCTGTTTTGTGGAATGAATATGATTAATCATTTCTTGTTTAGATAGAAGAACTAACATTTATTGATGATGCTAGAAGTGTTTTATTGGAATCAAGTACAGACTTTTTTTAACCTTACAAAATTCTACAGAAACAGGCTATGTGTGTTCCACATCTCACAATTGTGCCTATATTTTTTGATTTATCTTTGAGATAACATGTGTGAAAGGTAAGGAGCAGCAGGAAATCTTTCAGAGCAATCCACCCCACTTTGAAATGCAAGAGAGAGCTTTGCCACACTGTAGTATCCTCTATGAATTCCACACTAATCACAGAATCATGGAATGGTAGGGGTTGGAAGGGACCTTGAAAAATTGTCTAGTCCAACCCCCCTGATGCAGCAGGATCACACAGGAAGGCATCCAGATGGGCATTCAGTGTCTCCAGAGGAGGAGACTCCACAATCTTTTTGGGCAGCCTGTTCCAGTGTTCTGTCACCCTCACAGTGAAAAAGTTTTTCCTTATGTTTACATGGAACTTCCTATGCTCCATCTTGCACCTGTTGCCCATTGTCCTATCACTGAGGCCTGCCTCCATCTTCCTGATACTCACCCTTCACATATTTGTAAACATTAATGAGGTCATCCCTGAGTCTCCTCCAAGCTAAAGAGACCCAGCTACTTCAGCCTTTCCTTATAAGGAAGATGTTCCACTCCCTTAATCAACTTTGTGGCTCTGCACTGGACTCCTTCAGGCAGTTCCCTGTACTTCTTGAACCAAGGGGCCCAGAATTAGACATGCTATTCCAGCTGCAGCCTCATCAGGGCAGAGTAGAGGGGTGAGAAGCTCTCTAGAGCTATTAACCACAACTCTTCTAATACACCCAGGATGCCATTTGCTTTCTTGGCCACAAGGGCACAATTGCTTGCTCATGGTCATTCTTCTGTCCACCAGGTCCCATCCCCTTTGCTGCTCTCCAACAGGTCAGTTGCCAGCCTACACTGGTACATGGGGTGTTCTTTCCCAGATGCAAGACCCAGGCAAAAACACGCTTTACAAAGAAGGTGTTTTTTACCACCCCACCTCCCCCACTCCCCGCCCCCCCCCCCCCCCGCCATGTTTCGTAGGAGTACCATTCAGAATTAATTGTATACTTCACACTGAGAGACTCTACACATTACTCACTGTAAGTTCTGGTTGAACAAAGACCACATTTAAGCAAATATTGCCACATAAAGAGACTGTCTCCTCCAGGATGCCAACTATATTTCTAAGTATAGCAAATTAGTCTAAAGGTAGTTTGTGTGATACTCAACCTGCATCATACCTTGACATCAATTCTATATTTATCTCTTATTCAAGAAAAGAAGTTCCTAAGAACTATAACCTTCACAATAGAATCCAGTTCAGAAAAGGACATATATTATATCCTCTGTGCTCAAGTTTGCAAGGCATAAGGTGTTTTCTGTTGTTGCCTTTTTATTCCCCCTTTTTTTTTAAAGTTGCTAAAATCTGAGATAATAATTTGGTATTTTTACAGTGAGCAGGTGGTATACTCTAACACTTTTGTAAGAGTGGCACTAGCTTCTTTCCTTCTTTGCTGCTGGGAAATAAGAAAGCAATTAGGCCATTATCTACCCACATAGCTATAATATATATTACCTTATGGCTTTTCCTCAGGAAATATAAAAGAATGAATGAGAAAGCACCATATATTGTTACTTTGCTGGAAAGTTGTTGTTTTTACTGGTAACTGTGAGTTACCCTCTCCAGAGGGACCTTGACAGGCTGGACAGATGGGCAGAGTCCAACATGATGACGTTCAACAAGTCCAAATGCCGGGTGCTGCACTTTGGTCACAACACCCCATGCAGTGCTACAGGCTAGGGACGGAGTGGTTGGAGAGCAGCCGGGCAGAAGGGACCTGGGAGGACTGGTGACAGCCAGCTGAACATGAGCCAGCAGAGCCAAGAAGGCCAATGGCATCCTGGCCTGCACCAGAAATGGTGTGGCCAGCAGGAGCAGGGAAGTTATTGTGCCCCTGTACTAAGCACTGGTTAGGCCACCCCTTGAGTCCTGTGTCCAGTTCTGGGCCCCTCAATTTAAGAAGATATTGAGACTCTTGAACGTGTCCAGAGAAGGGCAACAAGGCTGGTGAGAGGTCTCAAGCACAAGCCCTATGAGAGAGGCTGAGGAGCTGGGATTGTTTAGCCTGAGAAGAGGAGGCCTGGGGGAGACCTTATTGCTCTCTACAACTCCCTGAAGGGATGTTGTAGCCAGGTGGGGGTTGGTCTCTTCTCCCAGGCAGCCAGCACCAGAACAAGAGGACACAGTCTCAAGCTGTGCCAGTGGAAGTTTAGGCTTGAGGTGAGGAGAAAGTTCTTCACAGAAGAATGATTGGCCATTGGAATGGCTGCCCAGGGAGGTGGTGGAGTCACCGTCTCTGGAGGGATTGGATGTGGCACTTGAAGCCATGATTTAGTTAGTCATGAGATGTTGGATGATAGTTGGACCCGATGGTCTGTGAGGTCTTTTCCAACCTTATCGATATACTGATTCTATTTGTACATTGATTCCATGAAAGAAAGCATGCAGTAAATGGCTCAAATTTTCTGGTAACTTCAGAATTAGTGGTATTATTATAAGGTAATTCCCATAAAAATCTAACCTCATGTGTTAATGCAGGTCATTTGTAGTAATTACTCTGCTCTGATACACTGTTTTAGACCAGTGAGTATGTGTTAAAGGCTTTTGATAACTTAAATCTTTGAAAATCTTTGTGTTTGTGGTAGGCTCTGTCATAAAAGGCAATGCACTGATGAAAGGTAAAAAGATTTATTAGCTGACTTTGTTTCTGCCTCTGTGTGAATTCCCTCAGCAAATTTTATGTAACACTTCCCTTCCCCTTCCTCTTATTTGGTTTGAATTAATGGTCCAACCTGACAGTACAGCTTTAATCTATTACTCAGGTCAAATTCATCACTCGAGAAGTACAAATGTTGACTCCTGGCAATAATTGAAAATTGAAATATTATAAATTTTTTTTTTTTCAATGCATATATAAGTATGTGGATTATACCTTTTTGCAAAATAAGATACAAGGAAATTGTCTTATAACTTATTTAAAAGATAATTGCTTTGGGGTTTGCCTCACTGCTTCATGTAATTATGCATCCAGTGACTTACCTGTGCAAACTTCATAGGCTGGTGAAGGGCTATGCACATGACTCACAAGTTATTTTTTAATACCTTTTTGATGGAAATTATTGGAAGTTGTGTATTCCTGTGACTGTTTATGCTTTGATATTTTAGATCACTGTGTATTTCTGTGGCAACTCTTGATCATGAATACAGAAAAGTCTTTGAACTCATATGTGTTGACAATATGTACCTTCTTGCAGAATGAAAATACTGAGTTATTAAAATGTAAATTTTCCACAGGAATATACAGATTACAATAAAACTTTCTCTTCAAAAGATTTTCAGTTCTTCAAGACAAGAGAAAGCTATAGAAGAGCAGATTATGACAATCTTCATGTGAGAATTAAGGGTGAGATACCCCTAGCCTCCCAATTAATACTGACATGTGAGAACAATATCGATCTTCTATAACGATATCAATCAAATCTATGTAATTTACTAATCCAATAC
>CM037631.1:80845305-80884641 GCA_015227895.2 Colaptes auratus | reverse complement strand
TCAAACCAGAGCAATAGAGAATCATATTGGTGTGAAAATACACCACCTTACAAATAAAATATTTGCCTTTATATATAAGCAATGAATATTTAATGATGTACTACACTTGTAAGTTCAATTTAAACTTTGAATTATAACTATTTCTAGGATATAAGAAACTTTATGTTGCAGCTTCTTCTTCACAAGAAATTTTAATGATAGTTGAATTTCTTTTGACTATTTGATAGAAATTTTGTGGCATTGACTAGAATCTTATGTGTGATTTTCACTGTTACTCATTTTCAGAATCACAGAATTGTCAGGGTTGGAAGGGAAACTCAAGGAACATCCATTTCCAAACCCCCAGCATGGGCAGGGACCCCTCACACTAGATCAGGTTGCCCAGAGCCACATCCAGCCTGGCCTTAAAATTGTCCAGGGCTTCCACCACCACCCTGGGCAACCTATTCCAGTGTCTCACCACCCTCATGGTGAAGAGCTTCTTCCTAACATGCAATTTGAATCTACCACTTCTAGTTTTGCTTCATTCCCCCTAGTCCTATAACTACAAACATCCTAAAAAGTCCCTCATGAGCTTTCTTGTAGGCCCCCTTAAGATACTGGAAGGCCACAATAGGTCTTCTTGGAGCCTTCTCTTCTCCAGACTGAATAACCCAACTCTCTCAGTCTGTCTTCATAGGAGGCTCCAGCCTGCTGATCATTCTCATGGCCTCTCTCTGAACACGCTCCAGCACATCCATGTCTTTGGTTGCAATCTATTTAGCCTGTTAAAAGGAAGATGGTTGTTACACACTTCCAAAAAAATACATAAATACTGTTGAGTTTACTTAGGCAACATTTAATTGAATTCCTTGTCTATGCATTCTTGCTTGTATAATCAGAAATAAAAGGTCTGAATTAAGAGAAATAATTAACAATAGGTCTCTGAAAGAAAATACCTGAACAACTGTCATAGATTGAGTTGAATCTGCCAGCTTCAAAAATGAAAGCAATGGCTAAAGCAAAGTATTATGGGGCTTGAACATGGGAGGCTTCCTGTTCCAATTATGGTTCTGGATTCAGGTTCTTGGGGTGTTTGTGCTTTTCAGATGGGATGGCGGTGGGACAAGGAAGGATGGGGGAGTATTTTTATGGCTTGGGTTTTGGCTTACTCACTTCTGCTTGCTGCTGTTTTGCTCAGTGCTGCTTCTGCAAATAGCCTAAGGTAATTACACATTTGTACTACATTTTCTGATTTTGATCAGTAAAATGATTCTTATATAATTTTTTAGTCTCAATTTTGAGTTTTCATGCGTTATTTTCCCTCACTTCTGTGTTGGGAAAATAGGTTAACCTGATAGTTCAGTTTAGCCTGTGTTGTTTTGATTCAAACCATTACAAACAATAAAATATGGGAAAAAATTGTGGCAATCACAATATGGAAAGTCACTTTCTCAGTCTGTTTATAGTTTGTGTTGTAAATTATTTTGGTTTTCATTTGTGAAAAATATGATTCTGCTCCCAATGCTTTGCTGCCAAAAGCAACCCAGATTGGGTAGTAGAATAGAATAGAATAGAATAGAATAGATAGAATAGAATAGATAGAATAGAATAGAATAGAATAGAATAAACCAGGTTGGAAAAGACCTTTGAGATCATCAAGTCCAACCTATCATCCAATACTATCTAATCAACTAACCATGGCAACAAGTGCCCCATCCAGTCTCTCCTAAACACCTCCAGTGATGGTGACTCCACCCCTCCCTGGACAGCCCATTCCAATGGCCAAATAACTCTTTCTATGAAGAACTTCTTTCTAACATCCAGCCTAAACCTCCCTGGCACAGCCTGAGACTGTGTCATCTTGTTCTGGTGCTGGTTGCCTGGGAGAAGAGAACAACACCCCTCTGGCTACAACCTCCCTTCAAGGAGTTGTAGTCACCAATAAGGTCTGCCCTGAGCTCCTCTTCTCAAGGCTAAGCAACCCCAGCTTACTCAGCCTCTCTCATAGGGCTTGTGCTCCAAACTCCTCACCAACTTTGTTGCCCTTCTCTGGACACGCTCCAGCAAGTCAACATCTTTCCTAAACTGAGGGGCCCAGAACTGGACACAGTACTCAAGGTGTGGCCTCAACAGTACTGAGTACAGGGGTAGAATGACTTCCCTGCTGACCACACTATTCCTGATGCAGGCCAGGATGCTGTTGGGCTTCTTGGCCACCTGGACACACTGCAGGCTCATGTTCAGCCTACTATCAACCAGTACCCCAGGTCCCTTTCTGGCTGGCTGTTCTCCAGCCACTCTGACCCCAGCCTGTAGCACTGCATGGGGTTGTTGGGCCAATATGTAGAACCCAGCACTTAGATATGTTAAATCTCATGCCATTAGACTCTGCCCATCTGTCCAGCCTGTCGAGGTCCCTCTGCAGAGCTCTCCTGCCCTGTAACAGATCAAAACCTTCCCTCGTTTGATGTCATCCACAAATTTTACTGATGATGGATTCAATGCCTCATCCAGGTCATCAATAACGATATTAAAGAGGATGGGGCCCAACACTGATCCCTGGCGGACACCACTAGTGACTGGCTGCCAGTTGGATGTGGCGCCATTCACCACCGCTCTCTGGGCTCGGCCCTCCAGCCAGTTCCTAACCCAGTGCAGAGTGCTGCTGTCCAAGCCACGAGCGGACAGCTTGGCCAGGAAAGAAAAAATAAAAAATGAAAAATTTATTGTCCTTAAAGGACTATATATTGTCCTTAAGCATGTAAACAAGTTATGCTTCCAATGTAAATATGTTATACAAGTAAATATACACCCAAAAGACATAAATCTCCAAGAGGCAATTGATTTTCCTGTCTTAAAAGACTGTCTTAGATAGGATCAACATTTGACAGTAAATATCTCTCTTATTATGGAGGGATTGAGATGAGAAAGAACCTTTACTGGAATTCATTTTACATCATTTCATATGTTTTATTCAAATCAGTCATGTAGTCTAAGATAGTGATCAAAACTCTCTCTACTTAATGCAAATTTACTGCCTCTTCAAATTAATTCATCATTTCAGCCTTTAGCCTGTTTGCCTATTTTTAGGTTGAACTGAATATTTCTCTCAAAGTATTTTTTTTAAAAAATTATTATTATGAGAGAAGAATTCAAATGAATCAAAGGTAGAACTAGTCAAGATTAACTATTCCCACAGACACTTTGTTTTTCTGGAAATTTTCTGTTTTCCTCTATCATTCACAGAAAAGTTGCAAAGTTTCACAACAAATCTGAAGTATTAATAAAAATCTAGATGTTATTTGGAGCTATGCAGAAGAAAGCTGTATATTATATTTGTTCTGTAGTATAGTATTCCTTTCATTTCCAGCTACCTTATATTTTTTCCCTCTAAGATATAGGATATATTGGGTGTTGTGGTGTTGTTACTACTGTACCAATATCTCCCTGGGACAGCTTTGCACACAAATCAATGACCTCAATTCAGAAGTCTTAGATGAGATTTAGATTGGAAGATATTTGGCTTTCCAAAGATTGGAGATAATGTAAATTATTCTCTGATTTATTTGACATGGAAATGAAACTATATACAAGTAAGGAAGTTCATATCAGCTAACACTTAGTCTTCTAGGCTGAATCTCCAATGTCACTTGCTGGCTCCTGGGCAAAGATGTACATCTCATGTCCCCACTACTCAAAGCTAAACTGGTAAAAAGCTGCTGACTGTCTTTCTGAAATAGAGCTACAGGTGTTTTGCAGTAGACCACCATATTTCATAGGATGAGGAAAAATGTGTGTCATAACATGGGTAAGATGTGAGGGTACCTAAGGTTGTTCGGAAACATAAAGTATCCTGAGACAATTCTGTGGGAGACAAATCAAGTGTATATTTATTTTTGGGGGGTAGTTTTGGTTTTCTTTACTTGGTTGGCTGTGTGGGGTTTTTGTTTGCTTGATTTTTTTTTTAACACAAATAATGCTATACAGTTTTATCAGCCTTTCATTATATGGAAGGCTTCCCACACCTTTGATCATCTTTGTCACCTTTTCTCTGGACCCTCTCCAGGGGTTCAAAGGTGGGGGGACCAAAACTGAACAAAAGTGTGAACTGACAAGTTCTGAGTAGAATGAAAAAATGACCTTATCTTTGGTGATTCCCTTGATGCAACCCAGCATACTCTAGGCTTTTCATGCTCCTGCAAGCACTCTTCATTCATATTGAGCTTGCTGTCCATCAGGATCTTGAACTCCCTTTCCAAAGAGCTGCTCCCCAGCCAGGTAGATGGCAGTATGTGCTGCAATCCAGAATATTTTACCAGGTACAAGACCTTGCACATGTCCTTGCTGAACTTCATAAAGTTCATATTAACACACTCTTCCAGCTTATCCAGGTCTTCTTGCAGTGATCTGAAGAGATTAAAAAATAACAAAGTAAAAAATTAAGCACAAGATTTCTATATTCCACTGGGAACTAAAACACCCTCAGGGATTTACATAGACTTTTACTTCCTGCTAATACTTGTTTTCTCCCTAGTTGTCTTTTCACTGAAACAGACTGCCTTTCAGCTATAACTTATGGTTGCACTGTCTTTGCAGAATAAATGGAAATAAATTTTTGAATACTTTTAATCATTGCTTTTGGATTTTAAGTTGGATAAGATAATGAGGAAAGGCTGTCATAATGAGTAGCAGAATGACATATTTGATGACTTCAAATATTATTAGAGTATGAACACTAAGAAAAAGAAAGTAGGACAATTTAGAGCATCTTTAATGAGATGCTTGCATGCAAACTGCATGAAGGCAGTGGCAAAAAAAAGGGGTCACTAGAGATCCCTTGTGCTAATGAGGAAAAGATATGTGGAAACAGCCACTGAACCTGTTAAATCCTTAAACTGCATTCATAAGAAAACATGTCACAGCTGTACCAGCTTTTCATAATCTAATCAAACAAACAAGCAAAACCCCATGCCAAACCAAAACCCAAACCCACACCACAAACAACCAAACAACACAAAGAAATGAAAAACCCCTCAGACACCAACACCACCATCACTCCCAAAGTAATAAAACACCATGCACCAAAATTGCCATAACCCCCCTATCATTCAGTCTTTATTATGCTGAGTTTAAATGCTTGTATTTTTATTATGTGGCACATTTTGTATTTTCTTGATTGCCTTAAAGGATTCTTTCTTCTTTCTTCAGTTTGAACTTAACATCTTTTAATATTGGGATAAATAGTGCAGAAGATTCCTCTGGAATATTTCATACAGTAAGAAATTTCAACTGGAAATAGTATTTTTAAAACATACAGATTAAAGTGATAAATTACATTTTGATATTTATGTTCACATAGTGATAAGTTTAACATTGGTGTTTACAATAATTTCTGGGTCAAGAGTTCTTTCTTTGGAGCTCTGTTTTCACACATTTCTCCAAGTACAACCTTGTCTTAAATTATTCAGATTTCAGCTTCTTTTTACTTCAGGTTATCTAGTTTGTTGGGATTCTATTATTCATTTGTGTCAGGACTGTCTAAGTATTTATCTTAGAAATTTGCCTTCATATATTCCTACTCCTTGTACTAAGATCACAAACCAGAATATTCGTGGAAGTCTGCCCAGCATACCATTCTGAAAACCACCAGATATCTCACTATGCAAAATTTGGTAAACATATTTAGAAAGCTTTGAATATACTTAGCTTTTGCAAAATTATGGCTTCTGCAAATATGAATAGACTCAGCTCTGGGAGAGAAATTCACAAGAGTGGTATGTAAAGACTATACAACACATGACTTATGTGTATTAAATGTGTGTGGTTCTTAAAATCACAAATGTTGACTTAATTAAGGTTCTTCAATGGCTCTGCAGAGTTAGAATCCTGATCCTGAGACTGTTTAGTATTGGACATCTTTATTTTCTTTGTGACAGTATCTCTCTTTCCAATAAACATCCTATGATGTATCCATTGATTTTTTCAAGTATATACTTGGGTTATTTTGTTTTATCTGGCCACAATGTGCTGGAAATACAAGGTTTAGAGCATTTATTTTTCTTTTCCACTGTAAATGTGAGAAAAAAAAGTCTTTTAAATGCTCTAGCATCAATGCATTCTCTTAAATGCAAGTGGAGCCAGAATTTTCGCTCTTAGGACTGTACTTTGTCAAGAAGTCAAACTGTGGAAAATCTACTTAAATTTTTAAAAATCATAATGAAAATAATGCAATATTTTTATAGCACACAATGTATCAACCCATCTAAGACAAGATCTTAAATTTGGTATCAGGAATCCAGGAAGTTCTCAAATTACAGATAATTTAATCATTCAGGTGATCTAGTCTTGTAGAAAAGAAATGCAATGTGTAATTAGGTCATTTCAACCTTAGTCACTTATTAGCTTTATGCATTTAAGAACATTTGGCATACCTTAGCTCTTAATTTTTATCTCTAGCATCCAATGTTTTGCATTGGTCCCAATCTGGATGATTTCCCTCTGTTGCAGGACCCTGACATAAATAATTAATTTGTTTTGTTTTGTTTTCTTCTGATTACAGAAGAATTCGTTTTACACAGTCCACGTACATTTCATATCAATCTAACTCGAAGCAAACAAAATTTTGGATCTAGTTCCAGCTGATGACAGAGATTCAAAGATTGAAGTGATAGTATAAGATAATATAATAGCACTACAGCTCATATGTCCAGGAAGCCATTTTATGTATTTCTGTTGGAACCTAATCTGGCACACATTCAGTAGACCAATTCTATATGGCCTCTTGAAAGACTGTGAGAAGATTAGGTTTCAAATGTCATATATACAGCACACACAAATTAAAATTTAATACATAAATTGTTTGAAATCTTGTAAAAGAATATGAAAGTGCAGGTACATTTATTTCTAGACCATTAAAATAAGCAATGCAAATTAAATGCTGAAAACATTGTATTGAGTTGTGGCAAGGTTCTCTAGTGGGCAAGGGTCTTCAGGGATGGCTTCTGTAAGAAGACACCTGGAGCTGTCCCCATGGCTGCCAGAGTCAGTTTAAACTGTCTCTAAAGCAGATGCACTGCTTAGCAAAGCTGAGCTTGTCACAATGCTGTGACATCTCTATGATAATATATTAAGAAAGGGTGTGAAAACAATTTTGTGCAGTATCTGTGAGAGAGCTGAGAAAGATGTGAGAAAAAGAAACATCTCTCCAGACACCAGGATGAGAAGGAAGGGAGAATGTACTCCATGCTCTGGAGTAGATATTCCTCTGTAATCTACCTGTAGCCCATGGAGGAGCATGGTAGAGTAGATATCCACACTGCAGGCCATGGAGCACTCCATGCCAGAACAGGTGGACATGCCTTGAGGGAATCCACATCCCATGGAGAGACCACACTGGAGAAGGCTCCTGTCAGGAGGATTGCTCTATGTTGTAATTATTACTGGATGACTAGGCAGTGATCTTCATCACACATGGTTATAATTTGAATGCACATATGTGTATTTTACTAGTTACTGGAAAAAAAAAAATAAAAATATTCCCACAGCTTGCACTGGAATCACAAACTAGAATATACATCAGGTCAGTTCCATGGTTAATAAATGTAACTTATTTTGTGGCATGTTCAAAGCATTTGCTTTGCTTTAAGATTTTGAGTCATGTAAGTTGTGAACACCTGAAAGAACATCAGTTCCTTTGATTCCTGCAGTAACAGAGGTTGTGCTACAACTAATGGTCCCTCTGAATTTAACTGTTCAGAGACAAATTAAGATGAGTGGAGTTCAGGGCCCTTCTCTCTGCTTTTATAGCCCAGATATACTGATCTACAGAAAAATAGTTGAAGTTACTTTTTTTATCAAGTAGGTGACAGAAGGAATGCTTCTGAATGTTACAATTTAACAGTTTACAATCATCAAGTATGGAGATTAACAGAAATATTACATTTTTTAATTATAAAAAATGTTAATTGTTTAACTTAAATGCTTTTCAAATTCAAATTCATCTGATATGTCCCTTTCGCATACACCTACAGAGACATCTGTGGTAGTCAAATATAAGATTTTTTTTTCCCAGTATGTAGTAGTGTATTTATTACACTGTCAAAGTGTGATTTCTGATGGAAAATAAAGACAGACATGGTTGGAAAATTGAAACTATTTTGATCTCTCTTTTGCTTCCATCTCATTAAAAAAAGTATGTTAGACTGTGCAGTTGTTCTTTAGCTATTTTGTGGTGTTCTTGCAAGACAGCAAATCTTTTCCTAATTAAAGCACATGGAGACCATTGCTGGTATCAGTAATGATAACATTTCAAAAATATTCTTATTTATATAGCATCAAATATCTGCTTAAAACAGACTATTTCAGCTCAGGGCTGAACAAGTTACAGCACCTTATTAAAGGCATTGTCCAAATTTTTCTTATCCACTGACAGACTTGTGGTAACCATCACCTCACCAGGGAATCTGTTCCATTGTTTGGTTTAGCCCTTTAGCCAAATTGCTTTTATATTCACCACAACAGTACAAGGAACCCAGGGCATATTTTTACACCTTCAGTAGACCGAATCATTGAGAACAAGAAAAACAAACAAAAACCAAGTTGAGAGTAATTTCTTCCTTTGAACTATTGGGGTTCCTTCTTTGTTTCTTTTGTTAGTTTGTATAATTTTTGTAAAATTTGCTTTGGTTTGCCAATATTGTCTCATTTTAAAACTGATTATTTAAAACATCTATTTTGTTATTATCAAGTTCAAAAACTTAATGACATCTCATTAAATTCTATTTTATGGAAAATATAAGATGCATTTGAATAACTAGGTGAATGTGAACACTGAAGTGAATTGAGTTGGTATGTAACTTGATGGACTATCACTCATATGATATGAAATTGCTTCTGCAATGATAATAAAATAATTATAAAACACTAGTAGTTAAAACCTCTAGCAAATACAAAACGTGACAGTATGATGCCCCTTTGGATGGTGAGTTTTACTGAAATATACTTGCTGTTATGAAATTGAGAGCTAAGGGCAGTGTCACTAAAAAAAAAGTAACAATAATAGGTTGCCAATATTAAAAAAATTACTGTTAATATAACAGTCACAAAATAGAAAATTATTAATATTTGCCTTTATATGATCAATAAAATATCTAGATAAATGTAAATATATGCAGTCACTGTAGTGGTCATTCCAAGTAGACAGAAAAATATGTAAATAAGTACTTTCGGAAAACTTCAATGAAGTTTATGGTGAGTCATTTGTTGTACATGTAAATCAACAAATAAAATCTCCTTTGCTCCCCTGAGACAACAGCTGCCCTAGGGGTGTAGTGGAAGACCCTTGGAAGCAAAATGAGAGGAGATCCCTACCCTTCAAGACTGCACCTACACCAGACTGGGGGATGATAGAAAGAATACGGCACACATCACCTCCTGTCCTGATAAGTGCAGTGATGCGTATTACAGGTAGAAGGTGAAGGAGCAGGCCCACACCAGCGTGGACCCCTGCAAGCACTCAGGACTCCCTGGAGGCAACACCTGGAAGGCAATGGGACTAGGGTGAAGGGCCAAGGGGGAGCTGCAAAAAGAACTGAATAAAAGCTCTGAGCTGTATCAACTTATGTGGGGGAACATCACCATGGCTCAGCCTGAAAGCAGCAGTCCAGGACATCACCTCACCACAAACAGAGGACCATACCATGCCCTCTGAAGGAGAGGACTCCACTGAAGACACTACATACTGGAGGCTGCACAGAGGAGGGAAAACCATCATGTACCTCTCTCCATCTCCCCTCCTCCCGCCAAGTACAGCACAGGCTGAAACATGAACCCTGGACACCTTTTTTTACCTCCCCTCCTCCAGCCAAACACCAAAGAGTGTCCCAAGGGGTGATAATATAATTCATTCCCTGCTCTCTCTCCTTCTCCATTTTCCCTCTCCCTCTCTTTTCTCCCTTACTCTGTTCTGTTCACTTTATCCTTAATAAATAGCCTCGTTTTTGACATTAGACCTCGCTTGTGCTTTAACTTCACAACACAGGATTGTTATAAGGAAAGAATGAGTCTCTCTCGTCCTCAGGACTGAGACATGTAGAAAGCACTATATTTAATGAGTAGAAAGTACATGCTTGTGCACAAAAACCATCTGTTTTTACATACATACACTTTCCATTACATGAGAGAAAGAAAATAAGCAACTGTGGTAAAAGTGAAAGAATAAAAAGACAACCAAACAAACCAACCAAAACCAAAACCCAACCAAACAACAAACCAAAAGAGAGGGAAAAAAATCAGTCAAAACCCAAAATAAAACTAAAGGAACACAAACAACACAAGCAACCAAAACATACATCAAATTTTGATTTATAATAAATTTTCTGAAATAATAATGTTCATAACATTTTGCAAAAGGGATATCTCTCAATTTTCATTTACATGTGTCATATATTTAAATAAGAGAGCGTTGAGGTGCTGGAGTGAGTGCAGAGGAGGGCAGAAAAGCTGATGAGAGCTGGAAATCTGCGAAGAAGACTGAAGGCTGGGGCTGTTGGTTTGAAAAAGTGGAGGCTGAGGGGCTCCAGACTCCTCATCACTCTTACAGCTACTGAAGACATGTTGAAAGGTGGTGCTGGCTTTTTCACAGGTAAATGATGATAAACAAGAGGGAATGGCCTCAGTTGCAAGGCATTTGATGGATATTAGGAACAAAGTTCACAGTAAGAGTGGTCAGGCTGCGAGAGAGGTGGTTGCCACCAGCCCTAGATGTTTAAAGGTCATTTGGATGTGGTGCTGGGGATATGGTTAGAGGTGAACTTGGAAGTTGGTGGACTTGTGATCCCAAGGGTCTTTTCCCCTGAATATCAGTGATTCTTAGTTATCTCAGAAACCAATTTATTCATGTGCAATAATTCATAAACAGAGAATGATCTTTTCCAGCTCTGTGATAGCATCGACTGAATTCCTGAGTCTATCACTCCATTTTTAAAGTTTATTCTTTATAGCTTTTTTACTGTCCTGTGTCATGAACTGTGGAATGGAGTGCAACAAGTTGCAGATGACACAAGTGGGAACAGATGTTAGTCAGTTGGTAGAAGGCTCTGCAGAGGGACCTCGACCGACTGTGACAGATGGGCAGTCCAAGGATGGTTAATAAGTCCAAGTGCCGGTGTGCTCACTTTGGCCACAACAACCCATGCAGAGCTACAGGTGGGGTCAGAGTGGCTGGATAGCTGCAAACAGAGAGGGACTGGGGTGCTGATTGACACCCACTAACATGAGCCAACAGTGTGCCAGGTGGCCAAGAAGGCCAATGGCATCCTGGCCTGTATTGGGAATAGTGTGGCAGCCAGGAGCAGGGAGTCATTCTGCCCCGTACTCTGATTGGTAGGCCCACCTTGAGTACTGTGTCCAGTTCTGGCCCTCAGTTTAAGAAGGACATCGGAGACTTGAACGTGTCAGAAAAGGGCAACAAGGCTTGAGAGCCTTGAGCCAAGCACTTGGGAAGGAGGCTGAAGGGAGCTGGGATTGTTTAGCCTGGAGAAGAGAAGGATCAAGGTGACCTCATTGCCCTCTACAACTACCTGAAAGGTGGTTGTAGACAGGAGGGGGTTGTCTCTTCTCCAGGCAACCAGCACCAGACAAGGGGACACAGTTCAAGTGTGCCAGGGAGGTTAGACCCGAGGTGAGGAGGAGTTCTTCACTGAGCGAGTCATTGTCATTGGAATGGTGCCCAGGGAGGTGGTGGAGTCGCCGTCCCTGGAGGTGTTAAGGGAGATTGGACGTGCACTTGGTGCCATGGTCTAGTTGTGAGGTCTGTTGGGACAGGGCACTGATGTCCTTGGGTCTCTTCCAACCTTGGTTATACTGTGATACTGTGATACCACTAGTTCATGGCCATTCCCTAATACAAACCAGATAAATCTTTTTCCTCATCATAGAACAGAATTGTATTCTCACCTCACAGCAGTACTGAGCTAAATTTTTTTCAACAAAGGCCATTCTTTCTGACTTCAGAAGTCTAAAAAGTAGATGCCAACATTTCAATACACTATCTGAACTTCCTTTATGTTTAAAGGACATAGATGGGAACTTCTAGGATTACTTTAATTTCATATTTATATAAACAACTAAAATAGGTCTGGTGAATCATTCCTGACAAGTACTATCTTTTTCTTTTTTTTTTTTTTCCTGCTGTGTTTAAGTGCCATGTAAATTACAAGCCCAGATATAGATAGCTACATTGCAGGATGTGAAGGACACATGAAGTTAAAAACAGTCATTATGACCATGATGTAAACAAGTAGAACAGAAACAGAGAGAAAGTCACAGAAATAAAAAGATATCAAATACACTTCAGACTTCGGCCCCAAATTGATATTATTACCTAGCATTTTTTTTTTCACTTATGGGTCATACATCTTTCTCTTTATATGACTGTTTTAGTTATTAGAAGACTGACTCATAAGCAGATCATGAATTGCTGACCTCAGATACAGTCACAAATAGTAGTTAGGAAGACTGTCAGAATCTGTTCCTAGTTAAAACAATAAAATATGTTGTCTTCCATTTCAAGTTTGTTATTTGAGTGTACAAATAGTTCAAATTTTAATTGTTCAAAATACTTAGACTCTAGAAGAACTAAATAATTTTACTTGCTATTAAGTACATGAGTATACTTTTTACTTTTCCACCACCATCTTTTTTTGGGTGCAAGCAGATACTTAAATCCTTTTAAAGAAAAAATAATATTCTTTAATATTAGTTTTCTGGTCTCTCCATCTCTATCTAGTCATTCTCTTCCTCTCTCTTCCCTCTCTGCTCCCATGGGAGATGCTCCCTATCAGGCAATGATGGGGGAGTATCTCAAGGTCTCTTAGGCCTGTCTAGGCCTAATGCAAGGAGAAGAGGGAGGGCAGTCTCAAACCTGGCCAGCTACATCCTCAGGTGGGCAGAAGGGAAGTTTGAATAGCCTTTGGATGTGGGGTAAGGGACTCTGTATGCTTTGGGATTCTTTGTCACTATGCTTTGTACTTTTTCCGTAAAACACCAATTGTTTTTCCATATAAAATTTCCATCACTCTCCAATCCATTTGTTTGAGTGACATTCTTTTGTCCCCCTTGGGGCAATAGAGGATCTGTCTGGCTCGATACCAGGACAGAAATTTTCATGAAATGATTGGTAATATGCAAAACATACAGCAATATATGTGTAAGGATATTCTTACTGTCATGGAAAGGTGATAGCAAGCATCTATAAAAGGCAGCTGCACGTCAACTGTGACTGATTGTATGGAGCACTGATAATGGTAGATGAATTTGAACCTTCACTGGTGTTGCTTAAAGTTACATTACTTGGCTGTTAGAATAGAATAGAATAGAATAGAATAGAATAGAATAGAATAGAATTAACCAGGTTGAAAAAGACATTTGAGATCAAGTCCAACCTATTATCCAACACTATCTAATCAACTAAACCATGGCACCAAGCACCCACCCAGTCTCTTCCTAAACACCTTCAATGATGGTGATTCCACCACCTCCCTGGGCAGCCCAGGTTTAATTTGCTATTTCTCCACTGACATCGGACCCCTACTTAATGTTACAGACCTCTGGGAAAAGTTAAGCAAGATAATTTAAACCACTTATAGTAGTAATGTCAACAGTTATTATTTTTACCTGTGAGATATTCCACTCTGTTTTCCTGTAATTTAATAGTTGAATATTGATTCAAACTTCTAAATCTTTTTGAGTTTTCTAATGCAAGGCTACAGCTCTGGTTTATCACTTCCACTTCAGTTTGCAGGTGAGTGCAAGGTTATTTAAAGTATATGGGAATAGTTCAGAAATACCCTAGGTATTTATTTGTAGTTCCATTAAATATAGATATTAAAGGAATTGGCTTCCCATTTGCAGTTCCTAAAACAAAGCATTTGGCTCTACTCCCCTCTTATTTCTGTGTGCTAAAATTTCAGACTACCATATCATTCCTGAAAAATTGCTGAACATGCCATGTTCCATGCTAAGGACTTCTTCAGCTCTTGAAGTCATCAGATCTTTACCTTATTAAGATGCAGACAAGTTTATATTTTTCCCCATGCTAGTAATCTAGAATATGAATTTATTCTTTGTATATAACTTTAAATTTTGTGATAATGATTGTTAAATAGAGAAACTATTTCTGTTACTTTTTTATTGACATTTTATCTGCATAGAGACAACAGAATTATGACTGATTATAACTTACTGGAGAAGAATAACAATGCGAAAATGCTCTTTCTAAGATTTTTGGAGCATCCTTTTCCCAATATGAAGCTCATTTGGATCTTGTTCAAGTCAGTGAGCCTATGTCATCATGATTTACTCACAGGCTACACAACTTGCAGAATATTTCAGTCAAGTTTCTGTCAGGGTTTTACTTGCAGTCAGTGCTGTGACCCACTGGCAATGCAGTGGAGAGGCTTTGCAGCATAGTATTCAATCTTACCCTTTCTCATGAGGGTAGTCTTTGACGTCAGTGTGTAAAATCTTTGATTCCTCACCTTTCATAATACAGCTGTATGGAGCTTTTGAGCTAGCAAACCAGTTTCGCTGAAATACGATTGGAGCTGTTTATATTAAATAGTAAAATGGTGTAGCTATGCATTGATTTGCATATAAATAACTCTGAACATAAATGTGACACAGACAGTGTACTGAGAACCAGCCAGTCTATAACACAAACATATTGAAAGAAAGAACACTAGTAGGAGGACAAATGTTAAGATAGAAAGAATTAGCACTTCGCAAACAGAGGCAACTCTTCCTGCATATATGAGAGTTCACTTCTCTAGCTACCATGTCTGACTGTTTTGTCTTTTTAAACTGAAATAAATTCTTTGATTCCTCATCCCTAAAACACAACACAATGTCATGAATAAAGATATAGCTATTAAGTTTTTTCCCTTACCATTATAGGATTTCATGAAAAGAGGACATAGAAGTCAGTCAATAGTCAAAAAGTAATTGATAAAGAAATTTGTACAAAAAAACATGCCAGCATATACAGAAATGCAGGAGTTGCATTTCTTTTTATCCTTAAATGTTTTCATTTAAATTTAAATGTCTTAAAATAATTGTGCATTCTGATTTAGAAAAATCAACTTGTAAAGATGCTTCATGTAGCAAAATCTCTATGACTTAGAACTCTTTTTTAAAGAAAAAAGTCATGGCAATATAGTATGAAGCTGCTACTTCTTGTCATAACATCAAAGTATGAAGGTAATGTGGCCAAAAAGCAGTTTCATACTTTCTTTAATTAAATTACTGTATGTCTTTCACAAAGTTTTTGAGTTCTCCGGGAAATCTCATATTTTTGCCTTGAAATTAAGAAATAATTGAGGTGTTCAAGTAGTTCTGTTATTTATTGCTTTTCTCATTTTCTTCAAGTAATATTTTATTTCTATTACAGTTTTTCATTATAGATTAAACATTTAATCTTTATAGAGATAAGTATTATTTCCCACTATTGCAAACATATTCATCATTACAAACCTTAAAGCAACATTATTATTGCTTCCAAGTTCATATCAGACCCTTATGTAACAGATTAATTCCATTAAAAAACTTGAAAATTAAAAATGCAAACTCACAAATACAGCTGGTATCCCTGTGAAATATAAATTAATCTATAAACCATATTGTAAGAGCCAAAGTTTTTTGAATGCATAAAATTCCATGTATTTGTTTGTTGAGACATTGACACTTAGGATATATCTGTTTTCAGTTGGTTTTCCAGTTCTCATATAGGCCACTTATGCAATTCATTAAGCAAGGTTTTTATGACTGGTCTCTCTCTCTCTCTCTTAAAAAGAAAAAGAAAAAACAGGGAGATTAAATGTAGAATTTTCCAGAATCAATAAAAGGATTTAAATATACAGGGACACATTACTAAAATCTAAGTGTATAAATATGTAATGTAAATTAATAGACAAATATTAATAAAATTGATACAATTCTTTGAGCCGCTCATTATTCTGAAACATAAAGTCAGTCTTGCATGACACTTTCATACATGTTCTCTCAATAACCAGAAAACAATGTATTTCAAGTGTATCTCAGAGGCCACAAAAACCCATTTTTTTTCCCATAGGTAAGATGTTTTGATAAGAATGCAGCTATTTCAATCTTTGATTTCTTTACCTTCCTCCAGAACTCTACTGATTTCTGAAGATTTTACAAGGAGACATTCATTAGTTACAAATTTCTTAAACGTTCAAAAGGCTTTTTGTTGTAGTTTATTAATTTTTTTGGCTGGAAATATGATAAAATATGAATATTATTTATTGAATATAAAAAATTTGTTTTCCCAAGCCAATTTTATTCAGGTTCATTTGCCCAGTAGATGGCAGGTTGATTACACACGGTAAAAGGCTAATAAACAGTAGAGTAACAGTCTAGAACAATCAGAACTTGGAATACAGAGGAACAAACTGGAACCTCTACGTGCACAAAACCAACCAGCAATACTGCCTTGGGTGGCGTAGATGAACCACCGTTGAGTTCACAACGGAGATGACTAAGAGGTAACAAGCTATAAACCTCAGAAATAATCGGGTAAAGTAGTGTAATTTACTCACAAACCTCCAAGCTGCTAACTACCAAAACCTTTGCTGAATGAAGAGCTATTTGAGAACGTAGTTATAGTCCAAAGGGCAGTATCCACAAATTTAGAGGAAATGAGAGGGCAGGCTGCTGTAGTGGAGGCCCAACTCGAGCACTATGCCACTAAAACATAAGAAGCTAATTGCTCTGAAGATAGGAGCAAGTAGGGTGCTTGTCGCCACCTTGAATCCCATTAACGAACAGGGGAGAGGGGTGAGAGAGTAATGAGCATGCAAGCTGTGAGTGTATGAGTATAGGAGGTCTTCCCCTATAAATTCCCTTTTGAAAACATTACAGCCCAATGGTACATTAGCCATTCAAATACCGCCAATCAATTAAAAATATTTATGTGGTGAGTAAACTGCACACGCCGCCTCTCATGGCGTCTGACACGTGCAGTAGCCTCTCTGAGACGTGAGGCTCGGAGATCAAGTTCAGCTTCCACTCCCCTCCAGGCAGCCTTAATGGTGCCTGCCTATTAGGCTCCTTGACCTCAATCCGAACCCTGTAACAGAGAGAGAGGAGAAAGGGGCAGTGGCTCAGAACAGATTTAGCTGTCTTGCTAATACCTCGTCCAGGACATGTTTCTGTCAGTTAACTCGCTGTTCCTTTAGACTTTATAAGAGACTTACATGCTTAATCCTTCCACATGTGCTTATTTGTTTTTCCAGGTCAGAATGCTCTAGAAAGTCACATGTTTGTAAGTGAATAATTTTATTTGTTACTTAGAACACTAATAACTTTCTGTATACTTTGATCCAGAAACTTCCTGAACAACTCCATTTGAATGAAACACAAGTTTCACTGGCCTCTGCAGCCAACTTTTAAAATTCATTTTGAAATTTAATCTTATTTTCTAAATATGAAACTGTTAGCTATCTGGCTGCATCACAGATGAGCTTATCTTCTCTATTTTTTCCCACTAAATGATTCAAAAGACAAATTAGATGTCTTCTAGATGTACATTCCTATGACTAAGGCACACCTTAGAGAAGAAAATATTAACTATGTATTTTTTCAGGCAAACAGACTGAAAGATAAGGTCTCCCCTTAGCCTCCTCTTCTCTATACTGAACTGTAGCTCCCTCTGACACTCCTTGTAGGCCATGTGCTCCAGGCCCTTCACCTGCCTCAATGCCCTTCTCTGGACATGCTCCAGAACCTCAATGTCCTTCTTATTGTGAGGAGCCCAGAACTGAACACAGTACATGAGGTGTGATTTCACCAGTACCAAGTATGGGGGGATGATCACCTCCTTGTTCCTGCTGGCCACCATGTTTCTAATACAAGCCAGGATGCCATTGGCTTTCTTGGTCACCTGTGCTCAATGCTGACTCATATTTAATTGAGTGTCAACCAGCACCCCCAGGTCCCTCTCTGAGTTGCAACTTTCCAACCACATTTCCCCAGGTCTATAGCTTACCATAGGGTTATTATGACCTAGGTGGATGACCTGGTACTTGGCCTTGTTAGACTTCACACACTTAGCCTTCGCCCATTGATCTAACCTGTCCAGGTCCCTCTGCAAAGCCTCCTTACCCTCTAGCAGTTTGACACAGCCACCCATCTTGGTGTCATCTGCAAATTTATTGAGGGTGCATTCAATCCTCTCACCCAGATCATTGGTAAAGATATGAAAGATAACAGGCCCCAGTACTGAACACTGGGGAACACCGCTAGTAACTGGGAGCCACAAATGGAATGAAGCAACACAGGGGGAAATCAGATTGGATGTCATGAATAGGTTTTTCACTGAGAAAGTTGTCAGCCACTGGAACAGACTTCATTGGTAAGTGGGCACAAGACCAAGCTTGTTAGATTTCAAAGAGTATCTGCATAAAGCTTTTAGTAATTTAATTTACTTTTGGGCTTCCTGTGAGGAGCAGGGAGATGCATTAAATTATTCTTCTGAATCACAATTAACAAGATATTCTGTGATTTTTGTGAATGCTCAGTGATGAAATATAAGACTCTTCATTGTTGAGTAATTTTGTTGGCATGTTTGAAAACACAGGTTCCCAGAGATTGTAAACAAAACCTAAAATATGCTAAAAAAGATTGTGGGTCTGGTTGGTTAGGTGCTCACCTAAGCATCAGTTAAAAATACTGATTGGGATCTTTTACACAGGTTAATGCAGATGTGGTGACTACAATTGGCTTGAACATGATTGATCAATTTCCATATGAATGGAAATGTGAGTCTCTGTTGCAAGGATCCTTGCAAAGACACATTAGGCTGGATTGGGTGAGGCTCACCTAACTGATATGTTGTTAATGTCTTATAACCCAGCTGTCCCTGATCCTAAGTGACCATTCCCACATACAAGACTATTTGCAGGAGTAGTATCTATTTGCCTATTTCAGATTATCCTTCCACAGTACAGTTTAGTCAATGCAACTTGTCTACATCCAAAACTGGAGGAAGTCTCTTGAATTGTTTAGTTTCTTTTCAGAGGCAGTTAAAATATTCAAGCATGTAAACAGTATTTATTAATTATTGTATGCAGAGCTGGAACTCCATGGAGGTATTTTGGGGACGTCAAAATTCAGACAGTGCAGATATCATAGTTGTTTCACTGTGAAGTTGTACTAGTTTAACACAGCCTTTGAGGGAAAGTAACATACACACACAAAAAAACCCCTCTGGGTTGAGATAAAGAGTTGAGATATGACAAGATAAGAGTTTAATATAAACAAAACCATGAGAGAATCCTCTCTTGAACATGTAAATCACCTCGTGATGTGATGAGTGCATTAAGAACTGAAGAGTTCTTAAGATCATCCTGAACAACCCACCTGACATGTGGTCTCTGCCCACTGAGATAGCAAAAGGGGGGGGAGGCTGCTCAGTGGTGACCCCTGCAGACATATGGAAGTGCCCTCCCCAACAGTCCTGGAAATCCACTTAGGCATTATTGGTGTTTGTTCCATTCTCTTTCTCTTTAAAAAATAGTCTTGTCTTGTTATATGACCTCGTTTGTATCTTAATTTCACTCATGGGAATGTTCAAAAAGAACTGTCTTCTTCCCAACTTCCAGATCAAGACAGATAATGCATAATTACTTTAGCCTCTTTGCAGAAAAAGCACAGCAGAAATCAGCAGGAATCAGAAGCCAGTGAACTAGAAACCAAAGCCAGGGAGGTACTACCCCATCCTTCCCCGACAAGTATCTCTCTCAGGAAAGTATTATGGGGCTTGAAGTTCCAACTGCAACATGGGAGGCTTCCTGTTCCAGTTGCTGCTTATAGGTTAAAGGGTTTTGGGGGGTTGGTATTTTTCAGCTGGGATGGTGGGGAGGCAAGGAGGGATGGGGAGAGTAGTTTCTGGCTTGAGTTTTTGGCTTGCTTGCTTCTGCTTGTTGCTACTTTGTGCCATGCTTTTTCTGCAAGTAGGCTAAGGTAATTATGCATTTTGTACCATGTTTATCTGATTTTTGATCAGTAAAGTCTATTCTTCTCTCATGTTGTTTTTTTTTTCTCAGGCCCATGTTTTTTGTGTTACTTTCTCCCTCACTTCTGTGTTGGGAAAACAGGCAGGCTAACTCACTGATTTGTTTTGACCCATTTTGTTCTGATTCAAAACAATATGTATTACCCAAATTTCTAAAACAGTAGAAGATGAATATACACTTTTCCTTGCTGTAAAATATTCCATTGATGTTACCAAATTTCCACTAATGTCTATGTGAGGCAGTTGCTCCCATGACTTACTAGAATCTGTTATTGGAAAGTATTTTAAATGATCAGGGCAACTGGTGAGTAGATATTCCTGTTCTGACTAAAAGGGAAGAACGACTTGGAAACCAGGAAGTGGAAGGGGGTTTGAGTAAAATGTAGTAGGATTTACAATCTTAAACACTAACCTCAAGACTACAAACTGAAATGTGTTCTGAAATTTGCCTTTGAAATTCACCTACAGACAGACCTTTGGGTGAGATTCAGTTGCTGATTCATAAATTCAGGTGAATAAAAGCCAGTGAACACTTACATAGTAGAAACTCACTATAGTTTAAGAAAATATAAGCAATACAGTCAATTGAGTGTTAAGAATTTTTCATGTTTCCTAGACTGAATAAATCCAGCCAGTCAGCTGCAGAGGTCTCTAGACTCCTTTGACTGACTGGTACTCCCAGGGATCTAGTTTCAAGTTAATTGCTAAGTATTACACAGAGTCGGCAGTAAAGCATGCACTAGAAATTGAATCATCTTGCTTAAAAATATGTTATAAATAAAAGCCAGTCACGCTCTTTCTCTGTCCCTAAAGACAAATACTAGGCCATAGTTTATAGTTCTGTGATTGAACATATCCTCTCAAAAGGATGACCTTATTCACACTATTTGTCCAGAGTTAGTGCTAGCTATTCAGCGGTTCCCCAGTCCTGTCTAGAAAATTACTGGATAGGCAGAAACCCCCCAGATACTATGGGATAGTATTTGCTTATGCCTAAATAGAGTCCTTGGTCAGTTTTGTGATGTACATTTACACAAGCATGCTAGCTGTGAGGTTGAATTCTTTGAGGCAAGTCACCTGAACAGGGAATTTCCATTTATTATTCTGAGGCCTCAGCTGCAGCATTTAGTATACTGGGACTTAAATCAAGCCATCAACAGAAAACAAGAAACAAAATATTTCTGGGGGATCTCTCTCTATTCTGTTATACAGACATCGTCTACACATTTCAGGTTGAATACCAAGTCAATATAATTGAAATTTATTATAAATATTTAGAATAAATATTAAACAAAAATACACTTGATTAAAACAAATGCTGATCTATTTTCCAAATCTCTGATAAAAATGGAAGAATTATTTTATTTTCTAATGTAAATAAATTTTATATAACCAGCAGGGATGTTAATTTTTATTGTGGTGACAAATAAAATGATTCTTGGCTTAAAAAAAACACAAAACCAACAACAAAACCACAAAGAAACATAAAATCTTTCTGATTCAACAATAGTATATAAAATTTGTCTTGTGTGCCAAAAGAATTACTCAGAATTCTATTAATTTATGTTTTAAAACCTAGACTAAAGAATACAGCAGAAAAATAAGCTTCTATATAGCACTAATGTATTGATTTTTTGCTAATAAAATTGAAAATTTCTTTGAAAGCATACAGCTGCAAATCCATTTTGTGTTACCAGAAAAGCTAAATAGATAGTTTAGTGTGATGGGTCAATCCTGGCTTACTACAAAGCTGCTCTCTCACTTCTCTTCCTCAGCTGGACAAGTGAGAGAAAGGCTCGTGGCTCAAGGACAGGGAAATGAGTCATCAATTACCACCATGTGCAAAACCATACTCCACATGGCGTGGGGGGGCGTGCAAAACCATACTCCACATGGGGCTCCACTGGGCCCCTCAGTTTAAGAAGGACATCGAGATACTTGAACGTGTCCAGAAAAGGGCAACAAGGCTGGTGAGAGGCCTTGAGCACAAGCCCTATGAGGAGAGGCTGAGGGAGCTGGGATTGTTTAGCCTGGAGAAGAGAAGGATCAGAGGTGACCTCATTGCCCTCTACAACTACCTGAAAGGTGGTTGTAGACAGGAGGGGGTTGGTCTCTTCTCCCAGGCAACCAGCACCAGAACAAGGGGACACAGTCTCAAGCTGTGCCAGGGGAGGTTTAGACTCGAGGTGAGGAGGAAGTTCTTCACTGAGCGAGTCATTCGTCATTGGAATGGGCTGCCCAGGGAGGTGGTGGAGTCGCCGTCCCTGGAGGTGTTCAAGGGGAGATTGGACGTGGCACTTGGTGCTATGGTCTAGTTGTGAGGTCTGTTGGGACAGGTTGCACTTGATGATCCTTGGGGTCTCTTCCAACCTTGGTTATACTGTGATACTGTGATACTGTGATACATGGGGAAATCCATGCAATTTATTGCCAATCAAATAAGAGTAGGATAATGAGAAATAAGAAGGAATCAGAAAACATCTTTCTTGTACCCTTTCCTTTCTCACTGGGCTCAACTTCACTGCTCCACTCTGTGGGCTTCAGGGGACCAACCTGCAACACCATGGTGTTTACCATGGACCTCAGGTGAATCTCTGCTCCAGCACCTGGAGCTCCTCCTCCCCTCCTTCAATGACCTTGATGTCTGCACAGTTGTTTCTCTTACATTTTCTTACTTCTCTCTCCCAGCTGCTGTTTCACAGAAGTTTTTACACTTTTTGCCACAAATGTACCACCAACATTGATGCATGGTTCAGTTTTAGCTAGCACTGGGTCTGTCTTAGAGCTGGCTGGAATTAGCTCTGTCAGACAAAGGGAAAAGCTTCTGGCCTCTTCTCACAGAAGCCACCCCTGTACCCCTCCTGGCACCAAAACTTTCCATACACCTTCCCAATACACATAGTATTCAGTGTTTCACATGAGAACTCACTACCAAAAATAAATAAATAAATAAACAAACAAATAAATAAATAAAGTATCCTATCTAACAGAGACATGTTATTATCCCTTAATAGTTATGCAGTTAGGGAATGATGATGTTGCAAACAGAACTCCCAGGGCTATCAAGAATGACTTCAAGGCCCTGGGGGATCTGGTGGAGGAGTCAGGTGCACAAATAATTTTTTTGTCTATACCCTTAGATGCAGGAGGGAATACAAGAAGGAACAGGACAGCAGCTGTAGTCAACAAGTGGCTTAGAGGCTGGTGCAGTCAGAAGAATTTTGGGTTTTTCAATCTTGAAAAACTTTCTACTGCAGCAGGTCAGCTGGTAACAGATGGAGTACATCTGTCCCAGAGGAGGGGAACGGTCACAGTACATGAGAATGGCCTATCCCCCAAAGGTAAAAAGATTCTGGGAAGGGAATTAGCAGGCCTCATTGACAGGGCTTTAAACTAGCTTCAAAGGGGGAAGGGGCTGAAACCAGTCCCCCCAGACAGGAGTCTGAGGGTGGTAAGCTGGAGTCAGGGGAGAAACCAGCAGCCCGGCTGAAGTGCATGTATACTAATGCACGAAGTATGGGCAACAAACATGAGGAGCTGGAAGCCTTGTTGCAGCAGGAAAGATATGATGTAGTCACCATCACAGAAACGTGGTGGGACAACTCGCATGACTGGAGCACTGCAATTGATGGCTACAGGCTCTTCAGGAGAGACAGGCAAGGAAGAAGGGGTGGAGGGGTGGCTATGTACATCAGGGAGGCACTAGATGCCGTTGAGATGGAGATCAGGGATGATTGGGTTGAGTGCTTGTGGGGGAGAATTAGAGGGAAGACCATCAGGGCAGACATCCTGGTTGGAGTCTGTTATAGACCACCCAACCAGGAGGAAGATGTTGATGAAGCATTCTATAGGCAGCTTAAGGCTGTCTCAAGATCGTCTGACCTTGTTCTCATGGGTGACTTCAACCTGCCTGATATCTGCTGGGATCACAACATAGCGGAAAGGAGGCAATCTAAGAGGTTCTTAGAGTGCATGGAGGACAGCTTCTTATCCCAGGTGCTGCGCGAACCTACCAGGGGTAAGGCTATGCTTGACCTCCTCTTCACTAACAGGGAAGGGCTGGTGGGTGATGTGGTGGTCAGAGGGTGTCTAGGCACCAGTGATCACGAGATAATTGAATTTTCTGTATTCAGCCAAGATAAGAGGGGCAGCAAGAAGACCTCCACTCTGGACTTCAGGAGGGCAGACTTCAGGCTACTCAAGGAACTAACTCAGAAGGTTCCTTGGGAAACAGCCCTTAAAAATAAAGGGGTCCAGGAGAGCTGGACCTGCTTCAAGGAAGAGCTCTTGAAGGCGCAGGAACAGGATATGCCAACGTGCCGGAAGATGAGACGCCGGGGCAGACGGCCAGTCTGGATGGGTAATGAACTTCTAAAGGAACTAAGGGAAAAAAAGAGGGTGTATAACCTTTGGAAAAAAAGGGGAGGCAACCCATGGAATGTTTAGGGATGTTGCTAGGTCTTGTAGGAAGAAAATTAGGGAGGCAAAAGCACATATGGAGCTCAGGCTGGCCTCTGATGTGAAGGACAACAAAAAGTCCTTCTATAAATATATTAATAGCACGAGGAAGGGTAAGGACAACCTCCACTCCTTGGTGAGCACAGAGGGGAACGTTGTAACAAAGGATGAAGAAAAGGCAGAGGTACTTAACACCTTCTTTGCCTCAATTTTTACTAGCAGGACAGAATGTCTTCCAGACAGCTGGCCTGCAGAGCTGGCAGAAGGAGCCAGGGAGCGGCATAGTTCTCCTCTGTTCCAGGATGGGATTGTTAGAGATCTTCTGAGCTGCTTGAACCCCCACAAGTCCATGGGACCGGATGAGATCCATTCTAGGGTGCTGAGAGAGCTGGCAGATGAGCTGTCCAAGCTGCTCTCCATCATTTTTCAGCAGTCCTGGCTCACCAGAGAGGTCCCAGAAGACTGGAAGCTGGCCAACGTGGTGCCCATCCACAAGAAGGGCCAGTTGGAAGAGCCAGGGAATTATAGGCCTGTCAGCCTGACCTCAGTGCCAGGCAAGATTATGGAACAGGTCATCTTGAGGGCAATCACACAGCATTTACAGGATGGCCAGGGGCTCAGGTCTAGCCAGCATGGATTTAGGAAGGGCAGGTCCTGCCTGACCAACTTGATCTCCTTCTATGATCAGGTGACCCACCTGGTGGATGTGGGGAGGCCTGTGGATGCGGTCTACCTGGACCACAGCAAGGCCTTTGACACTGTCCCCCACAGCAAACTCCTGGCCAAGCTGGCAGCCCATGGCATGGACAGGAGCATACTGCATTGGGTTAGGAACTGGCTGGAGGGCCGAGCCCAGAGAGTGGTGGTGAATGGTGCCACATCCAGCTGGCAGCCAGTCACTAGTGGTGTGCCCCAGGGATCAGTGCTGGGCCCCATGCTCTTCAGCATCTTTATTGATGATCTGGATGAGGGCATTGAGTCCATCATCAGTAAATTTGTGGACGACACCAAGCTGGGGGCAGGAGTTGATCTGCTGGAGGGTAGAGAGGCTTTGCAGAGGGACCTCGACAGGCTGGACAGATGGGCAGAATCCAAGGGCATGAGATTTAACACATCCAAGTGCCGGGTTCTGCACATTGGCCACAGCAACCCCAGGCAGTGCCACAGGCTGGGGTTAGAGTGGCTGGAGAGTGGCCAGGAAGAGAGGGACCTGGGGATGCTGGTTGATGGGAGGCTGAACATGAGCCTGCAGTGTGCCACGGCAGCCAAGAAGGCCAATGGCATCCTAGCCTGCATCAGGAACAGTGTGGCCAGCAGGAGCAGGGAGGTCATTCTGCCCCTGTACACAGCACTGGTTAGGCCGCACCTTGAGTCCTGTGTCCAGTTCTGGGCCCCTCAGTTTAGGAAGGATGTTGACTTGCTGGAACGTGCCCAGAGAAGGGCAACAAAGTTGGTGTGGTGTTTGGAATACAAGTACTATGAGGAGAGGCTGAGGGACCTGGGGTTGCTTAGCCTGGAGAAGAGGAGACTCAGGGGTGACCTCATGAGATTGTGGACAGGCAGAGGTTGGTCTCTTTTCCCAGGCAGGCAGCACCAGAACAAGAGGACACAGTCTCAGGCTGCGCCAGGGGAGGTTTAGACTGGATGTTAGGAAGTTCTATACAGAGAGAGTGATTGCCCATTGGAATGGTCTGCCCAGGGAGGTGGTGGAGTCCCCATCTTTGGAGGTATTCAGGAGGAGACTTGATGGGGTACTTGGTGCCATGATCTAGTTGTTTAGGTGGGTTGGATAGGTTGATAGGTTGGACACGATGATCTTGAAGGTCTCTTCCAACCTGGATTTATTGTATTATATTGTATTGTATTATGCTAGAGCATCAATAATTTCTTTATTGTGTTGAAGAATATGAAATAATACAGTATAATAATTTCACAATGTACTTACAATCATTCTCCATTTACTGAAGACATCTACTGGAATTATAATTTTCAGTAGCAAGGAAGGCAAGCACAATAAGTTGAAACCCATCCCCCCACTTAGCAATTTATCTGTATTTTATTTATCTGATAATTTTTTCTTGTCAGCAGATTTCATAATATTTTTTTTGACTGACAAGTTTAGTTATTTTTTTAAGGTCCATTATGTGTATCCTTAATCTACACTTGGCCTTCTCACCTTTAAATTACACTTAGACAAGTACCAGAATAGGATTGTACTGTCCACTGTATGTCTTGCTTCTTAATTCTTATATGAAATAACTGCATGTTTTGCCATCCATGTTGTGATGTAAAATGTTTCTATGGAAATAAGTGTAGCAATTTGGGCTGGGTGCCCTCTGTTACGTGGGATGCTTCCTGTGTCCAGAAGTCCAGCCCAGTGGGTGGACAGAGGAAACCAGGTATTTCCTACCATAATTCTCTGCACCACTATAAGATCCAGCGCCAGGTCTGGCACTTCCTCTTTCTTTCCTCGCCGTCACCTTGTAACTGGGGGAGATGTCTCCCCTGCCTTGGGCCTGGATGAGACTAGCCTAGCAGTGGGGGGGAAGAAGGAGCCCTGGGGGTCTTGGGTGTACCCTCAGGTGGGGATGGGATGTTTCTGGGTATGCTTTGGGATTTCTTTTGTCACTGTGCTTCTGGCTCTCTGTACACATTCACCACTTTCCATTTAAACTTTCTATCACTTTTGCAATCTGCTTGTCTGAGTTGTTATTTTCTGCCAATGGTGGGGAGGGGGTCTTCCTCAACTCATTACAATAAGTTACAGAACACATGAGATCCAGCCTGACCATTGCCAAAGAAAAGGCCATGATGTAACCATGTATAAAATATATTTTGTGGCTTATATTACAGTTGAGAATTTCTGACAGGAATTTTTTCCTCAAGCACTATCTCTAACACTCATTTTAAGGAACTGTGCAATACTGGCCTTCAAGAAAGGATGTAAAATATATGGTAAAACTTACTGATTTATCAGCATTGTCTTCAACAGCTCCACCAGTTTTATCTCTGCAGCAATATATATGTATGCTTGTATGTGTGTGTGTATATATATATATATATGTATGTGCATATATATATATATGCACACACATAAGTGTATATATATATGTATGTGTGTATGTATATATATATATACACACACATATATTACATTTGTCTTAATAGTGGGAATCTCCAATATGATAAGAGCTGACACTTCATTTTGTTAGGTTGGAAAAGACCTCTAAGACCGCTGGGTCCAGCCTTTGAATTAACACCAACATGGCCATTGAATTGTCTCCCAAAATGCCATGTCTACATGTTTTTTTGAACACCTCCAGGAACACTGGTTAGGTAAAAACTTCTTATTGCAAGAATGGTCAGGCATTGGAATCACAGAAACATTCAGGTTTGAAAAGACCCTCAGAATCATCAAGTCCAACCAATAACACTACATTACAAAGTTCACTCCTAAAGCATATCCCCAAGCACCATTCAGGGTTGGTGACTCAACCACCTCTCTGGGCAGCCTATTCCAATGCCTGACCACTCTTTCAGTAAAGATATTTTTTTTCCTCCTACCCAATCTAAACATTCCCTTGCTCAATTTGCGGCTGTTTCTTCTCATACTATCACTTGATACCAGGAAGAAGAGACCAACACCCACTCCACTACAATCTTTTTTCAGGTAGTTGTAAAATCACAGTATCACAGTATCACAGTATCGCTAAGGTTGGAAGAGATCTCGAAGATCGAGTCCAACCTGTCACCACAGACCTCATGACTAGACCATGGCACCAAGTGCCACGTCCAATCCCCTCTTGAACACCTCCAGGGACGGTGACTCCACCACCCCCCTGGGCAGCCCATTCCAATGGTGAACGACTCTCTCGGTGAAGAACTTTCTCCTCACCTCGAGCCTAAACTTCTCCTGGTGCAGTTTGAGACTGTGAAATGTTACAACTCAGCCTGCTTTTTACTACTTATGATTAGTCAAGCTATTTTTATTATTTATGTTATTTATAGCTTGCTTTTATTTTAATAATTGTGACACTTAATATTTATGTATACATCTGCTGGACCACCTGTTTTCTCTGAATATATTCATGGAGATGGTATAGAAAACACACAGGGACAGCTAGAATAATGCTGTCACTCTTTTTCACATCACTACTGCTTCCATTTATTTTTACTTACCTTTAGAATTTCCCCTTTAGATACAATGCATAATGGATTACTTCTCAACAGTCTATATTATCTCTGGTGTTGGTAAATGTTGCTTTATTCTCAACATCAGTAGTGTTAAATTTAAGTAGGTTGATATTGTGATTCAGGCCTTAGTGAAAGCTATGATTTATTCATTAAAGTTAAATTTCTGGTTTAGGTGTTTGGAATGGGAGGCAGAGAGCAAGGATGGAAAGGGAAGAGTTTGCTAAATGGGTATTTTTCAGCGTATAGAATAACTGTATAGGCTAATTTTAGGCCTTTTAATTTCTCTGAGCTTCAAGGAGTCTTTTTTCCTGAATGAGAACATCTGTTTCAGAGCCATTTCTGCCCCTTATAGCTCAAATCATTCTATGACTGTGGCAAACAGAGTAAGTATTTGCCTCTACTTGTTCTCATAAGACATTTGTTTTGTAAGAAACCTGCCCAAAAGAAAAAAACCAAAACCTATCAACCTCCCCAAAAAAATCAACTTGATTTCATTTCAAGGATTTTACTTATAAATCTGTAGAATTAAAAACACCCCCTCCCCAGACATACACACTCACAGAAAACCCCAACAGCCCCCACCAAAAAAAGAAACCCCTCCAAAAAACCAACCTGCCCCCCCCCAAGAAATGACAGCACAAAACAAAACACAACCCTGAATATTTTTATTTCTAGGTGCCAACATGTCAAAACAGTAAAATTTCTGAAATACTTACAAAGCCTTTTAAATCACTCTCTAAATTTGTTTACCTGATCTGTTGTTTCCTGAATAACTCATACTTCTGTTGCAATGAACAACACTACAAACAAGAACATAACCAGGATAAAAAGAGTGAAACAGTAGAATAGAAGAGCATACTGTTTTTTTATGATTTAGAAATCATAACTCACACCAAATTAAGCATTAGTAGCCCTGACTTGGATATTGAAAACTTATTCCTTGGATAAGATAATTTAGCTGTTCTGATACACTGGAAAACCTGAGTTCTAATTTATACACAGATTTGCTGTGCAACACCAAGAAGATACATGACAGACCTATTTCACAATTATATTGTCAAGATTTTTCATTATTTATGTTTTAATTTAATAATATGCTCAATATTCTAACTCTGTCCCAGCTGAAACCAGAACATATAATTCAATTTCCTCTGGTGAGACTTTGTCTACAGGCTGGGGTTAGAGTGGCTGAAGAGCAGCCAGGCAGAAAGGGGTCTGGGGGCACTGGTTGATGGTAGGCTGAACATGAGCCAGCAGTGTACCCAGGCAGACAAGAAGGCCAATGGCATCCTGACCTGTATCAGGAATAGTGTAGCCAGCAGGAGCAGAGAAGTCATTGTGTCCCTGTACTCAGCACTGGTTAGGCCACACCTTGAGTACTGTGTCCAGTTCTGGGCCCTTCAGTTTAGGAAAGGTGTTTAGTTTCTGGAAGGCATCCAGAGAAGGGCACCAAAGCTCGTGGGGGGGGGTTGGAGCACAAGCCCCTATGAGGAGAGGCTGAGTGAGCTGGGGTTGCTTAGCCTGGAGAAGAGGAGGCTCAGGGCAGACCTTACTGGTGTCTACAACTCCCTGAAGGGAGGTTGTAGTCAGGTGGGAGTTGGTCTCTTTTCCCAGGCAACCAACACCAGAACAAGAGGACACAGTCTCAGGCTGTGCTAGGGGAGGTTTAGGCTGGATGTTAGGAACAAGTTCTTCACAGAAAGAGTGATTGGCCAATTGGAATGGGCTGCCCAGGGAGGTGGTGGATTCACTGTCACTGGAGGTGTTTAAGAGGAGACTGGATGAGGCACTTGGTGCCATGGTTTAATTGGTAAGATTGTGTTAGGTGATAGGCTGGACTTGATGATCTCAAAGGTCTTTTCCAACCTGGTTAAACCTGATCTGTTCTATTCTATTCTAGTCTAGTCTAGTCTAGTCTAGTCTAGTCTATTCAGATCTAACATGCATGCATTGCTGAGTTTTGTTGTTTGTTTAGGCTCTCAAGATAATTTCTTTTGTATATTGCTAATCTTTGCCATTACTCAGTAAAATATCTTTCTTTGCTGAGATGGCTGTGATCTGCGAGGCAACTGTATCAGCACCAGGTAGCTCTGTGTTGTGCTGAGATCTTTAGAAGAGAAAAGAGGGGTCCTGGAGACAGGGAGATCAAGAGAGAGAGAGAAGGGAGAGGCAACATGATACGACTTGGCATCTCTCATGAAGGTTCCTGAGAGGGCAATGTGTCTGGGGACATTCCCAGAGATGCCACAGGAGTTTTAAACCTGGTGACACTGGCAGACGCTCTCATACTGTGAGCTGTGAGGCAGCAGCCCTTTTCTCGTTGCAACCCAGCAAGTGGGGTGTTAGAGGGAGGAGTTGTGGTCACAGGCAGGCTAACAGGCATGGGGAGAACAAATAGTGGCTGAGTGTACCCCAGGGGCTCTTTTTGAATTAGCTCAGTAGTTGGCATGAGCAGAAGCTGTGGGCAGGACAGAAGGTGCTTCAGTTTTACTGAAGGCATGATGGTGGCTGCTTGGAGGAGGAAAATTGTGCTCTCTGCACCTACCAAAATGGATATTGTCATCCAGGCCACAGGCTGTGAGGAATGCTACAACCTTTCACAGGCAACAAGGGACAGCACTGACTCTGGGTGTGTGAGTTGTGAGCAGGTTTTTGACCTTCTTAGCTGGCTGGCACGTCTCCAGGATGAAGTGATGAAGCTCGGGGAAGAGGTGAGTAAGTTAAGAAGCATTAGTGAGAGGGAGCGGGAAATTGATAACTTTCACACATTGATCATTACAAATACAGAACAGGGGTCAACTCTTAGTGGAACAGAGGGTTCTATACCCTCTCATCATCAAGCCCCCCAGCCTTCCTGCAGTAACTCGCATGTGCAGAGTCAATGGGAGCAGGTAGCTACCCAAAAGAAACAAGAGATACAAATGGAGCAGATGTGCTCCTTTAAGAAACACACCATCTACAATGCCCCTGCAAAACAGATATGAGGCTCTACAGGGGCAACTGGTTGTGAGCAAGGACAAGGGTTCATGAAGGCCAAAAGTGCTTCAAAGGCCAGAAGTACCACCAAGGCCAACTTGCCTCAGGCCAGCCATAAAAACTGACCCTGAAAGAAAAATCAGAGGGTCATTGTTGTAGGTGACTCCCTGCTGAGTGGCTATTCCTGAAATTTGGTGGGATAATTCCCATGACTGGAATGTAGCGATAGATGGGTACAAACTCTTTAGGAAGGTCAGGCAGGGTAGGAGGGGAGGAGGTGTTTCTCTCTATATCAGTGACCAGCTGGACCTTGTTCTCAACAATAGTAGACATGGCAGTCTGGGGGGGGGAGGGGGCACTGACTGGAAAAGGAGAAACATAGCCCCCATATTCAAAAAGGGAAAGAGGAAAGTCTCCCTTGTGATCAAGAGCCATATTGAGCCAGGGATTCTCTTTCCAGTTGTTATTTTTCCAGTTTGCTTAAAATTGTTAAAATTGTTATAGGGCCTAAATACTGTACATTCCCACTGTAAATTATATATATTCCATCTGTATACCAAACCTATTTGATACAATTTTGGCAATTTAATAAAAAGTTTTTAATATTTGTATTAATATTTCCCATATTAATTTTCATACATTCATAACAGCATGGTGACTGGGGACTTCTTTGTGGTGGTTCCAAACTGAAGAGCTCCACAGCCCCTGAAATATCCCATGCTGACTTATGGGTTGGTCTGGAACCAGAAAATAACATGTGCTGCTTCTACAGCTATGGTGTTTCATAACAAGTGCCTCCAACAAATAATCTGTGGGAGAACAACCTTTGCTGAGAAGGAGTATCCTGTCAAGGTCCTGATTGCATCCTCTCTTTCTGGGGGTTTGGTTTCTGGGGCTTGGGGCCAGCATAGAGATAATCCAGCTGAGGGCTGCCCCCCTTTCCCTTTGGGGAGCCTTTCCCAGGAAGCCAAACCTCTATGATGAGGAGAAGAACTCACAGGGCTTACAAAAGAACACTCTCTCTAGACCTTGCTTCACTCAGAGGATCTTACAAATAAGAACATTAAGAGGTGTCCATCTTTCAAATAATAACCTGCCAGCAAGAGTGTTCATGCCAGCTATAGACATCCAGACTCCCTTAGGTGAAGTAGTGAGTTAATCTCTCCTACCAAAGTCCTTTACCCTCAGGTGATACAGTAGTCAGATTACAGTCTCATCACACTTGTTACCCTAGTTTTTCCAAGAACATAAAATGTTTTAATATTTAATCTCATAATTAAATTTTCTCTCCAGTTCCATTTCTCTTGCTCTGCTATATCAAACTAATAAGAATGTGTGTAACTGCTATGAGTATCTGCCACTTTTTTCCACTGGTAAAATGATTACAGGTTACATACTATAAAGAGGTAATAAACATCATGTGGTAATATGTTGAAATGGTAACTTTTTCGTTTTCTCAAGCAGCATATACATTTACATTCCCATCAACACAGTAAGTTTATAATACTATAGTGAACACAGTTGGGAAAAAGCTTGTAGCTCTCAAAAACATGAAACCTGCCATAAATGGGTTTTATAAAGCAAAATATATATATAGATAGATATAGATATATATAGATAGATACAGATATAGATATATAGTGTGAAGTTTCAGAATGCAGGCTTCTAAAATTATTTGCAATAAACTTATAAACAGGCCAAATTCAAGAAAGTGTCGTCATTTAATTGTTTACTTTCACAGCTCTCTTGTTTTGGAGTTTTTGTGGGTAGAAAATTATGTAGACCAGGTTTCTATCATAATTATCAAGTATTTATAAATTTTAATACCCTAACAAGTTGTGACAGTTTAGGTTGTGCCTTTAAGAAAAGGATAGCTGCAGAATTCTCTAGCTGTAAAAAAGAAAACAAAGATTAATTCTAAACAAATTTCATTGGTCAGATGTGAGATGTACCATAGCAAATATCTCTACAATTCTTTGTCTCACTCACTCCAGCATCAGTCTGTTTGACTTTTCGTTTCTTGGCCAGAGAGCATGCAACTGACCCAAGACTGAAATTTTTAAGATATGAGAAACTAACTTCTTAACAACTGTTTTGAGCTAACAAATTTCCCTTAATATCATTTTCTCTCTTTTTTTTCCTTTTTTGCCTAATTACCTACTGGGGGAAAGGGAAGGAGGGGGAGAGAGGTTTGGGGGGAACCCAAGGCAGGATCCTCCTGTGAGGGGGATTTCGGTGTTTGTGTTCTTTCCTGTAAATTCTTGTACAATATTGTAAATATTGTATATTTTGTATATATTAGTTGCATTTCATTAGTGCTTGCAAAATACAGCTTTCCATTTGCTTCTCCGACTGAGTTTAGCTGTGCTTTATGTTGGGTGCGGGTTGATTAAGCCATCTCACCACCACACAAGTTTTTTTAAAATTTGAAACACCTACATTTAAAATAGTTGGCATTTAGCTTACAGTACACTGTGTGGCATATTCTATGAATGATCACTTTAATTTCCTTGTGAAGTAAGAGTGTTCGTCAAAGTGTGGGGGAGTTTTTAAACTACTTCATTAATGTTACTGTATTTGTTTTTCTTCAGACTTGTAAGGCATACAAATAGAGATTACAATAAATACATTTCACATCGAGGATCTGACTACAACTCATGTAGAAAAATGTCATTAAAAGAAATAGTATAGGTAATCTTGTTAAAGAAAAAGTAACTACAAATATATGTTCCATCACCCTGACAGAATGTTGTTTATGCAAGTACTTAACAATAAAAGAAAACTTCACAGAAATAAATCTTAAACAAAAAAACAACAACCAAACAAACCATCAGAAAGAGTAAAGATGTGGGTTATCATGAGGAGAACAATGCTTTAAAGCAGGCATTACTATTATAGAAATAGAAATAGAATAGAATAGAATTAACCAGGTTGGAAGAGAACTTTGAGATCATAGAGTCCAACCTATCATCCAAGACTATCTAATCAACTAAACCATGGCACCGAGCACCCCATCCAGTCTCTTCCTAAACACCTCCAGTGATGGTGACTCCACCCCTTCCCTGGGCAGCCCATTCCAATGGCCAATCACTCTTTCTGTGAAGACCTTCTTCCTAACATCCAGCCTAAACTTCACCTGGTGCAGCTTCAGACTGTGTCCTCTTGTTCTGCTGCTGGTTGCCTGGGAGAAAGACCAGCCCCCACCTGGCTACAACCTCCCTTCAGGTAGTTGTAGACACCAATAAGGTGCCCTCTGAGCCTCCACTTCTCCAGGCTAAGCAACCCCAGCTCACTCAGCCTCTTCTCATAGGGCTTGTGCTCCAAACTCCTCACCAACTTTGTTGCCCTTCTCTAGACACCTTCCAACAAGTCAACATCTTTCCTAAACTGAGGAGCCCAGAACTGGACACAGGACTCAAGGTGTGGCCTAACCAGTGCTGAGTACAGAGGTAGAATGACTTCCCCGTTCCTGCTGACCACACTATTCCTGATGCAGGCCAGGATGCCATTGGGTTTCTTGGCCACCTGGACACACTGCAGGCTCATGTTCAGCCTACTATCAACCAGTACCCCCAGGTCCCTTTCTGGCTGGCTGTTCTCCAGCCACTCTGACCCCAGCCTGTAGCATTGCATGGTGTTGTTGTGGCCAATGTGCAGAACCCAGCACTTAGATGTGTTAAATCTCATGCCCTTGGACTCTGCCCACCTGTCCAGCCTGCAAGACTCCTCTGCAGGCTCTCCCACCCTCTAACAGATCACACCTGCTCCCAGCTTGGTGTCGTCTGCAAACTTATTGATGATGGACTCAATCCCCTCATCCAGATCATCAGTGAAGATATTAAAGAGCATGGGGCCCAGCATTGATCCCTGGGGGACACCACTAGTGACTGGGGAGTGATGAGGAAGAGAACATCATCATATACTGGGAAATATCCACAATTTTACAGGATGACAAATTAGCTAACTTCAGCAATAGGAAAGTTTGCCATTTGAAATTATCAAGTTGTCAAAGCTAGAAAATGGAGTGCAATAAACACTATTTGTTCCTCTTAAAATATTTGCCAGGAATTTCAGAAAGTATAAAAAAGTAGTGGAAAAAACAAAATTGGTCTGAAAGAACAGAAACACATCATCTCTATTCAATGTTACAGGTGAAAAAAACAGAAATTAATGGTATTTATGGATACTCAAGGTGATATGTCCTACACCCTCTTTATGGCTCTGACATATTAAAACAATAATAATCCAAATGGAGCATCTCTTTCCCAGAATTTCCCACACTGCACTTACTTTTCTTTAGAATCTAAACAGGCTGAATTCTCCATATGAGCTGTCTACACAATCTTACACTCTCCCTGAGAATAGCTGACTGACTCCAGACTCTGTGACACAGATCATCTTTGAAGATAAATCATGTCTTACTGTTCCTTCTTTAGGCCCGTTTTTGGAGTTGGTTTGGGTTTCTCTCACACTTCTGGAATGCTTGGATCCCCTTTTCAGATTGATTTGTTCTATACTTCTGGGTGATTTGGCCACTTCTAAAATCTAACTATTGATTTCACACTAATATTTTAAGGAAGCAACAATCCTATTTAAATTGTGTAAAAGAAATTCTGTATTGCTAATAAAACTATAGAAATAATTCCTTAAAGTGTTTGCTGAGGTAACCTCTTCCATAACCCCTAAGGAATTTAGCTCCTATAAATCTGATTCTACAAAGACTTTGCATGTTACAGTAGAGATCAGTTTTTAAATTATTAAAAAATAAATTAAATATTTTTTTCTTGCTTATTTCTTCTTGAAAAAATATATTTTGTGTATTTTGTGATAACAGTACTGGCAAGTACACAGCTACATTTCCAATAATTTTATTATTTCCAATTATTTTATTATTTTATTCCAATTATTTTATTATTTCCAATAATTTTATTATATTTCAAAGAAAGATTAAAATGAAGTGATAAAATGAGGGGGAAAAATGAGAGATTCAACATTTTTTGTTGTTTCTGGGTATACATATATAATGTACCTCTGAGTCTCTGATATGTGTCTTCTGAGATAAACCTAATATTAAAATCCACAGACAATTCTTGTCAACATGATTATCAATTTAATGTGCAGCACAAGCATAGTACAGTTTGTAAAAGTTATATGCAGCAAGTCAATGGATGAATATAGAAAAGTTTTTGATTCAGAATTCTAAAATCAAACATTGGGTACGAGACTTTCCACAGACTTCCGTGGATTATTATCAGAAACCAGAAAACCCAATAAAGGAAAAGGGTGTATTATGAGAAAGTGAATGAGATATGCATAAAAATAATAGATAAATTTATTGTACTTAACTCTATAGGTACTGGTTTCACATAAAACAGATGAAAGTAAATCCATTTCTAAATGTTTGAGTGTACTGTTTTATCTTATAGGCAAGGTACAATAATTATTTTTTTAATATTAAATGTTTCTGTTGTTTTTACAGAAGGAGTACTGGGCCATACTTGGCTAGATGATCACATTGGAATCTTTCAAATGAATATTTTTAATCATAAATATAATAATTATTAGTAATGAATAATACTTTTTCACAGAAACTGACTGTGGAGTGTCATATTTTGCCATGATCAGAAGTGCCGGCTACCTTCAGTGATGCCTCTTTCCAACGAAAACGGAACATTTTTTTCTTTTATCAGCTGTCTGTGATATCCTCATGAATGGCTATAGAATGTTAAAGAATCTAGTCAATATCACTAAAATGTGTTTCAATTCATGCCTACTTATGAAACAACTTTGTGAGGAAATCCTACTCACCATTATGGCATACAATACATGGCACGTGCTGCACTGTTGGTTCAGCACTTCTTTAAAAGTATTGTGTATTTGCTTACTCCAGATTCTTAGTATGAGAAATTCATAGGTGGCAGTCATTGTTTGGAATAGTGCCAAATTGCCAAAACATATCCAATAGGTTTGATGTACATTGGAAATGTATTACAGTGGGATATACAATATAACATTTTTTAAAATTTTAAGCAAACCAGGAGAATACAGGAAAGAGAATTACCCGAGCAATATGGTGCTTGACCACAGCAGGGAGACTTGATAAGAACCATTATACAGGAGGCTAAATTAATTACTCATGAGTGTTCTACCCCTAGTTGGGAGTGCTGCTGCTGTAATAGCTGTTTAGGTTTTTGGGGTTCTCTCATGCACCGGCATGGCTGGTTCCTGGCAGGAAGGCCACACAGTCTTGTGGCTGGTCTGGCTTCAGCAGGATGGCAGGCGATATGATGCTTCTTGCAAAAGGCTCTTTGATTTCCTGGGTAAACTGAGGCATGGCAAAATTCTGGTTGCAAGGGAAGTGAGGCTTGACTCTGGCTCATAAGGCTTGTGGCTTCTCCAGTTTGCAGTGAGTAGGCTCATGGCTTCCATCGCAGGCTCTGGACCAGGCAACTCGAGGCAATCAACTTGAGGTAATGCAGCTTCAAGCAAGGCAGGTCCAAGCAGGCAAGGCACAGGATAGGTGAAGGTGACTACAATCAGCCTGTATATACTTTTGCCTGAAATTCAATTGGGCCACAGGGCAACTGAAGCCAGCGAACAGTTATCCAATGAAATGGGAATCTGTCCGGCTGTGACCATAAAGCAGAAACATAGGCTGGTCAGGGAGAAGCAGTGGCCAGTACACATGCTCTTACCCTAAAAGGGAGACTTCTTTACCAGACTTCTTGGTGCCTGTTCTTTGGTCCCTTTTCCTGTTTCCTCGACTCCTCATGAGGAGTGTGGGGAGGTGGGACCATGTCTGGACATTCCAAGACCTGGCTGGGTTTGTGCTGGGCCTGTTTGGCCCTACCACCACAGTGGGAAAATACCAGAAGGAAACATGTTAAAATCCTAAAAGATTAAAGCCAGTGAATCCAGGCAGGTGGTTTGTTCCTATTCAGAACTGTTTGAGATCACTGGTTTTAGCTGGGCCTGGCCGTTGGCACTCATAGTACTGACAGTGATGGCACAGGAAATACAGATGTTTTACAAAGTAGAGATGCTTTACAAAGTACAATTATTTATTACTAAAGATAATTTATGGTAACACAATTAACTAAGCTGATTAATACAGGAAAGTTACCCTCTAAAAGATTATGAAATGGTTGTCTTTAGAGCATTTACTGTTTTAAGATTAAGTATACTTATAGTCTCAATATTAGAAAGTCCTGCATAACATGTACAACTTATTCTTCTTGCTTTGCTTAAAGAATAGTTCAATTTAAATTCAAGATACTGCCTTCCATTGGTTCTTTTTAACCATTCCATCTTGGGTGTTAAATTGTTTTTTTCTAAATTAACCTAATATACTAGATTTAGTAATAGTTCTCCAAAAATCTAATTTGATTTCTTTATAAATATGATATTATTTTCAAGTGTTTATTTTTTTCTTTATTTTATTTTTGTTGTTTTAATGGCATAAATCACACTCCAAAACATTGTGTGGGTTTTTTTTTTTTTTGTCCCAAATATCCATTTATTTAGTTGGTCATATGTCTTTACATTACATTTTTAAGAATGAGACCAGAGTAACCTTTAACTGAACAGCTGCTTCTATTTTTTGTTTTGTTTGGTTTGCATTTTTGTTTATTTGTTTT
>CM037631.1:80771740-80844805 GCA_015227895.2 Colaptes auratus | reverse complement strand
GAGGGTTCAGGAGGAGATTTGAGGGGTGCTTGGTGCCATGGTTTAGTTGTTTAGGTGGGTGGATTGGTTGATGGGTTGGACGTGATGATCTTGAAGGTCTCTTTCAACCTGGTGTATTGTATTGTATTGTATTGGTTACAAGATAGAGTTGAAAGAGTGGTGATCAATGGTACCAAGGCCATCTGGAAAGCTGTAACATTTTGGAGTCCCCCAGGGATCAGTGCTGGGACCGGTGCTGTTCAGCATCTTCATCAATGACATTGATGAGGGAACTGTGTCTGCTCAGCAAGTTTGCTGATGACACCAAACAGGGAGGCTTGGCTGACACAGCTGAAGGCTGTGTGGCCATCCAATAAGACTTGGTCAGAATGGAGAGCTGGGCAGAGAGGAACCAAATGAGGTTCAACAAGGACAAGTGCAGAGTCCTGCATCTGGGCAGGAATAATAAACTGCACCAGTACAGATTAGGAGGAGATCTGCTGGAGAGCAGCCCTGTGGAGAGGGACCTGGGAGTCCTGGTGGATAACAAGTTATCCATGGGACAGCAATGTGACCTGGTGGCCAAGAAGGCCAATGGGATCCTGGGGTACATTAAGAAGAGCGTGCCCAGCAGATCGAGGGAGATTCTCCTCCCCCTCTACTCTGCCCTGGTGAGACCTCATCTTGAGTACTGTGTTCAGTTTTGGGCTCCCCAGTTTAAGGACAGGGATCTGCTGGAGAGGGTCCAGCGGAGGTCAACAAGGATGACTAGGGGACTGGAGCACATGCCTTACAAAGAGAAGCTGAGGGACCTGGGGCTTTTTAGTCTGAAGAAGAGAAGACTTAGAGGGCATTTAATAAACGTTTATAAATATTGTAGGGATGGGTGTCAGGAGGGAGGGGACGGGCTCTTCTCATTTGCTCCTTGTGATAGAACAAGGAGCAATGGATGTAAGATACAGCACCAGAGGTTCCATCTCAACACAAGGGAGAACTTCTTTACTGTAAGGGTCACAGACTACTGGAACAGGCTCCCCAGAGAGGCTGTAGAGTCTCCTTCTCTGGAGACTTTCAAGTCCCATCTGGATGTGTTCCTCTGTGACCTGAACTAGATTGTATGGTCCTGCTCTGGCAGGGGGTTGGACGTGATGATCTCTTTGGGTCCCTTCCAACTCCTGATGTCCTGTGATCCTGTGACGTGGCTATACTCCTAAGAAATCCACACTTTGACTCATATTTTAGTTGCTTCCTCCTATAAAATGGGGTTGTATGTTCAAAAGATTATGAATTAGCAAGAGGAGCAGTAAAGTGTTCTGCAAAACATACTTTAAAATTTCTATTATATTTGGTATCTGTGTAGAATTATGCTAACATAAAATATTTACTCCTTAGAAGACAACAGCTCTCACTAGTGTAACTTTCCTGATACACAGTTTAAAAAGGACAATTTAAATAGAAAATATGTTTATTCTAATTCTCCCAGAATTTTAAACCAACAGCAGGGACTTCACTATTGTTACAGAAATCAAGCATGAAACACTTCAACTCCAAAGGCATTGTGAGGACACAGTATATCACGGAAATTGTTTGATAGCCTTACCAACAGTGGAGAAAAGTAGTAGGTTCTGCAATTAAGCAGTCTAGTGGAAACAAAGTTTAGATTGCTAATGCACAGATAATAAGCATGTGGATCAAATTCTACCACCGTGACACATCTACAAGATAATTAACACTTTGGATCACACTGTCATCATCAGCTCAGACTGTAGGATAACTGTTTTCTTTATGTTCATGTCCATGAAAATTGATTTGTACATTGATAAACCTCCACACATCAAAACCACACTTCTGTTTGTTATTTAGTTGTACCATTTTGCTTTTTAAATGAGGGTAACATTTTGATATATAAATTATGTTTTGTTTAAAAGTTGCAAGTTAGAAAAACTCTGACAAGTCAGAAAAACATTAAAAAAAAGTATAGAATAGATTCTCCTTCAAGCACCCATTGCTTTGAAGATTTTAAACTAATTTTTATAATTAAGGATTTTAGTTGTTTATTTAGCAATTTAATATTCAAATGAAAATTCAATTTCAAATTAAACTCTGACTAATTATTTTTTTCTATTCCATTTAAAGTGAATCCTGGAATCACTCTATTTGGTGCTATTGTCTTTAATGAAATTTTTTATATTACTTCCTCTACTCCATTTCCAGGATTTTTTAATCACATGCAAAACAAGCAAATCTATTCAGAAGTATTAGGCATGTCTATTCTCCACATGATAACAGGAAAGTTAGTATCTCTCTTTACCAGTTGTTTGTGAATCCTCTTTGGCTATTTTTCAAAACTAATACCTCTATTACTGTCTAAATCTGACCTTGAGATCCCACAGACAGGAATCTGTGTGTACAGTGCCTGAATTGCTGATATCACTGCCAAGGATGATTTCAGATGTGATGAATGTATGTACCATCATGCATAATACAACAATTCAGGAAAATGTGATGTCTTAGTGACATTCAAAAATATTTTTTTAATTTAAAAAAAAAAAAAAAATAATAAAAAATCAAACCAAAAGAAAATAAAAAGCAACCACCAAAAACCATAATATAATCATATTTTCAAATAATTCTAAACATTAATCTAGAGTCCTGATCTGACAAATAGATTTTTCACCACTGATGATTTAGAATCTATTCCTACATTTAATGGTAGTGGGAGGAATTCACCTAAACTGTCTTGAAATATCGTAACTTAAAAAGGTACATCACTGATGTAAAGGTTCCCTGCTGTGTAATTCAGTGCATTTTTACTCTGTCTCACTAGGTGGCAGACTCAAGTGGCTCTGGATTGAAAGGATCGGCCTTTCAAGGGTCAGAAGGGAATTCATTATTATATAAAAAACTGTTCAACCACCGAATGTAAGTGACTTTTTAAGACATCCACTCAAGCCGAGCCAATTCATGAATACTCAGCCTCAGGTTACCGTGAATTATTTAACAGAGTAACTTCCCAAGACAGTTTATTTATTACGTATGGTGGATTTTTGGCTTTTGTTCACTTTACAAGTCTTGTGCAAAAGACACACTCTGTAATACAGTTTACAAAAAATAGTTAGCCTTGCCCTTAAAATAACTAAACATACTTTCAGCATTTGTTAAGGGATTTCAATCTCCTCTGTAGAACGGCTGGCTTTAAGTGACACTGAAAGAATAAAAATAATCATGGCTCCACTTTCAGCTGGAAAATTAAAAAAAATAAAAACAGCAAAATGGTTTTTTTTTCTACTACTATATAATTTTTTTAACTCTTACTCAGTATTTAAAAAAAAAAAAAAAAAAACAACAAATTGTCAAGAAACCACATTCTGGACTTAAAGAAGGACTAATACATTTGTTTATTGCGAAGGCTCTGCACTGGAAAAGATACAATACAATACATCAGGTTGAAAGAGACCTTCAAGATCATTGCATCCAACCCATCAACCAATCCAACCCACCTAAACAACTAAACCATGGCACCAAGCACCCCATCAAATCTCCTCCTGAACACCTCCAATGAAGGTGACTCCACCACCTCCACAGGTAGCCGATTCCAATGGACAATCACTCTCTCTGTATAGAACTTCTTCCTAACATCCAGACTAAACCTGCCCTGGTGCAGCCTGAGACTGTGTCCTCTTGTTCTGGTACTGGCTGCCTGGGAGAAGAGACCAACCTCTGCCTGGCTACAACCTCCCTTCACGGAGTTGTAGAGAGCAATAAGGTCACCCCTGAGTCTCCTCTTCTCCAGGCTAAGCAACCCCAGCTCCCTCAGCCTTTCTTCATAGGGCTTGTGTTCCAAACCCCTCACCAACTTTGTTGCCCTTCTCTGCACACGCTCCAGCAAGACAACATCCTTCCTAAACTGAGGGGCCCAGAACTGGACACAGTACTCGAGGCGCGGCCTAACCAGTGCAGTGTACAGGGGCAGAATGACCTCCCTGCTCCTGCTGGCCACACTGTTCCCGATGCAGGCCAGGATGCCATTGGCCTTCTTGGCTGCCTGGGCACACTGCAGGCTCGTGTTCAGCCTACCATCAACCAGCACCCCCAGGATGTGTTTATTTAAAGCTCTCATGCTCCCGCTCTAGACCTGCAATCATTACCTAATAAAGAGGCTTTAAACTAAGCATTTTGTAAGTTGTGAATCTGCCCAAACTCCCACTATTGGCAATGGAAGCTACCTATAAGTTTTTTGCTCCACCACCCCCTTTGTCCTTGAAAAGTACATTATATAAAGCTCTTAGCACTGTGGTACCTAATAACAAATAGGATTTAAGCAAAGAAGTACAAATAATGTGCAAAAGAGATCTCAGTTTGTCTGCTCTACATCATTCCATGATTCACTATCCTTCATAATGTCTCTTTTTTTTCATGATGTGAAGCATTTTAATGAATGTCTAAATGATACAAAGAAGTAAAATTACCATGAGCAATATCTTACTGCCTGGTGGGGGGAAGTACTAAGATTTATAGCCATGTCTTGGATGTTTCCTGTCTCCTGTTCTAAAATTGTGTAGCTACACTGACAGCAGAAATTTATAGCATTATCAGTGAGATGGGAGCCCGATTCTGTTTGTTTAAGCAGAAAAAAAAAATTGTTCTACCAGCCTCAGCCAGTGTGACCCAAGGATCTTTCTCCACATGGCAAATCTTTTAGCCTGGAGAAGAGGATGCTCACAGGAGCTCTCTACAACTACCTGAAAGGAGATTGTAGACAGGTGGGGGCTGGTTCTTCTCCCAGGCAACCAGCACCAGAACAAGAGGACACAGTCTCAAGCTGAACCAGGGGAAGTTTAGGCTCAAGGTGAGGGGAAAGTTCTTCACAGAAAGAGGTATTGGCCATTGGAATGGGCTGCCAGGGAGGTGGTGGAGTCACCGTCCCTGCAGGTGTTCAAAAGAGGTTTGGACATAGCACTTGAAGCCATGGTTTAGTTAGTCATGAGGTGTTGGGTGATAGGTTGGACTTAATGATCTCTGAGGTCTTTTCCAACCTTATTGATTCTATGATTCTATGATTCTATCTCCTAGATACTAGATAGAGGATGTTACTCAAAAAACTTCAGACAGTTTGTGCAACACTTTCATCAGCCAAGCAACATGACTAGAAGTGGATAAAAAGCAAGTATCATTAACAGGAGAATATGACAAGGTTTTTACTTAATCTCTTTATTTTATCCCAGGCAGAACAAGTTTGTGATACTTACATATTTCTAGACATACCAGCACAGGAGACAAGCTATTACATCACCTACAAGTAGCCATGTCTTCAAGACCCTACATTTTCCCAAACCTTTTACGTGAATATACTCAGTTTACTATGGCCTTCTATAACAACATTGTCTTGATTTTCCCATTTTCTGAGGGCACGTAGTAATCATCAATCTGTCTTCTTAAGGTGGTGACTAATATTCCTCACATGGCTCAGCAGAGATGGTAGTCTTTTACTGTGTGACATCTTCCCATGTAAATCTTTATCAGACCATCACATGCTCTGGGCTGGCAGGCTTATTGCCCCCTCAAAGAACAATGGATATTTCTTTAAAGAAGCAGGATGTGGAATCTACATATGAGTGGAAATGAAAGAGATAGAGAGAAAGACTATTTATTCTACAGAGTTGTGTCCTTTTTTATAACAAGAAAGAACATGCTTTGATTCAAAGTGTAATGATTAAGCACAAACAAACAAACAAACAAACAACCCCAAGAAGACCACAAACAAAAAACAGAGAAACAAAAAAAAAATCTCATTTCAGGCATCTCTGTAGTGAAACTAGGCTTATTTGCAAAAGAACACTACAGTCTCCTTTCTTCAAAGGGAATGATAAGAGGCCACCTCTTTATTCAAAAGCCCAAGTCTGTTTTGGCAGTCAGTTCTGTACCTACAAGAAGCTCAGTTTCTGCCTCTCTATTGCCTTCCTCCCAGATCAACACACACTGCTTCCCTCACTGTTGCTTTCAGAATTATTCAACTATGCCTCAGCTTTACACTTGCTCACCCATGGATATGGAGATTTGAATACATGCATTGCTTGTTCACTCAAATTCAGGTATTGTAATTATCATCTTCATTTACACAAAAGAAAAAATCCTCAGCTTCTGTTCATAACTTACAACATGAATCTATGTCTGGGCATAAGTGTCCCAGCATTTCAATTTTAATAATAAATAATTATTTATTTTTAAAAGCACTTAACTACACCCTAAATAGCTTCAGTAAGACAGGTACTAACACGTTATTCTGTGCATGAGACTGGCAGCAACATCTTTAGCACCACAATGTCCATCCTATCTTGCCACAATACCTGTCTGAAGCCATGTGTTTAAAAACTGTTATTGGTTTGCAAGGCATATGAAATTCTGCCAGCATAGATTACCTAATTTTTGTTTAATTATTGCATTTCACTGGAAATGACAAACTGTATTTTTCTTAGAAAAAATTTTGATTTATTCTCCTTTGTATTCTCTATTTTGCGGAAAACAGTGGAAAGAAGAAAGATCATAAGCAATTTGTTTCTTATACTGTCAATCCATCACATAATGACTTTGTGTTTTATTGAGAATGACTCATTTGCTATGGTGGTGGGTATATGTGTGTAGAATGGGCACTAGCTGAGGGACACCTCACCTACCCAGTCTCCATTTTTCTAAGATACTTTTTTCATACACTGATGTGATGATTTCATCTCCATCCCATCTCTTAAACCCTGTACCTGCACAGAATGCACTGGCCTCTGACTCTGGGCATACGTGGCTGACTTCAGGATGCTAATCATAGCCCATCTCTGCTGGAACTGTTTTATGATGCCATGTAAGCATTTAGCCTTCTGAGGAAGGATGTGTCTGCATGGGTTAGCCTTCTGAATTGGGGTTCAGGGTGGGCTGAGACATGGACGAACAAGGGGGAAAAGGTAATTTATTGCTATGACTGCTAAAATGGAGAGGGAAAAAAAAAACTCCTGTAATGGAAAAAAATAATTTAAAAAAATATGAGAGGTAATTATTTAAAAATTATTTTTTTAAAAGCAGGTTAAAAATGAGTCTCAACTATTCTCTTGAGAATACTTGTGGCAGATGAAAGAGTAGAAGTCATATTTACGTTGTACAATTATAATTTACTTTAACATGCTCAGCTCTCCATTCCAACATGTGCATGAAAGCCAAACACTTTCATAAACTTGTTTCAGACTTTATTACCTGTTGTTCCGCTCTACAGCTGAAAACTGTTGAAAATTGATTACGTGACATGGGGAAAAATCACTCTGTGTCTAGAAGCAGTAATATGGCAGTGGAAATAAAAAAGAAACATGGTAATCAGCAAGTTGGGTTTATCCCTTTGAGTCTTGCTGTGATGCATGTACTTTGCATGTAATGCTGTATTGATTTTCTATTCCCAGCAAGCAAACTGCAATATAAAACACTTTCATAATCTACCTATAGGTAACACTACACTTCCTGTGATGTCCTGAGATTCAGAAATTCTGGAAAGGCAAGTTCTCCATTTGTCCACGATAGAACCAGTCAAAATGCCTTTGCTTTATCGAAGGGACAAGAGCATTTCCTTACTGGAAGGCAAATTCATAGCAATCTTCCCTTAAAACTAATTATCTGGCAAGGATTGAAATAAACACCTTTATTTCTACCACCACTGATGTATTTTATGTTATCTACCATATCACTATGTTAGGAAAATCTGATAGAAGATGAGGACAACTTTTATCTTCAAACAAGTGTCATTCAGTTCTGAGAACTTACAAAATCAGTTGTCCTTCTTGTTCTTTAAAAATGCTATTACTTTAATTGCCATATTTGGTTTTCATTCTCTTTTCTTAGGTCCAAAAAAATCAGTCTTATAATTGATTAATTTATTTTCAAGGTCCAATAATTACCAGATATCTGGAGATGGTCTCTCAATTTGTTTCCTCATCATGAAGGCACACTATGCCCAGAATTATGCCCCAGATATTGCCAAAACTTGTCCCAACATGTTTTGCCCACAACACCCTTTCCCCCTCCTTTCTGGAGTGGGTGCTCAGCCCAGATCCAAGCAAACAAAAAGCCAGGCATCAGCCAGGTGGGGTGATAGGTTGGACTCGATGATCTCACAGGTCTTTTCCAACCTGGTTAATTCTATTCTATTCTATTCTATTCTATTCTATTCTATTCTATTCTATTCTATTCTATTCTATTCTGTTCTGTTCTGTTCTATTCTATTCTATTCTATTCTATTCTATTCTATTCTATTCTATTCTAAACCTGCCTTCTTTGGGATAAAGAACATCACATGCCCATCTTATAGGATGCTTACCCTATGCTTGGGCTCCTTCCAAGTTTGCGCATAATTCTAGCCACACCCTTGGCCATAGGCTAAAAGGTCTAATCAAGGTTGACCATTGGCCCAATTCAAAGCTCAAGTAACATGTAAGTATTCCCTAAATGGTCAACAACTCACTCTTTGCCTGAGCTTTCTGCTTTTGCTAGTAAGCTTTATTGCTTTGGCTATTAAGCTCCATTCACGTGCATGCATACTACTGGCCTCTGCAGTTCAGAGAGAAGCCAGCAACCCAGGAAGAGCTACTGAGCCTCAGTTTACCTGGAAGCCTTCAAGGTGTTCTTCACTTCACTTCACTTCACTTCACTTCACTTCACTTCACTTCACTTCACTTCAGCTTAGTGTCATATCTCCCAGTCCCAGCAGCAGGAAAAGCTGCCACCCTGTCTTAATGAGGTTGAGAACCCATCGGTAAGATTTGCCATTACAGGGAGGGAATTAGCCTGAAGCTCATCAGTTCCAACCATTTGCTACAGGCATAAGCCTAAGACCTGTGAGCCAAAGCAGCCTTTGTGCGCCCGCTCGCAAAGGACCTTGCTCAGTTGCAGGAGGGAGGAGTGGCTTTGCCCCTCTGCAGCCCTGTACGTGCCAGGGTAATTCAGAGCACCATCCGTGCCCATCATCAGAGCATCCCATACAGCTTTACAAAGGACTGTCCCATAACCTTAGAAACGGGAATGTAGTTGCTGCCAAGAAGAAGCAGCCACTCACTCATTTTGACCTAAGCCAGGGAAAAAGCTATGCCACTCCACACCACCCCACTGACAGAGCCTCTAGCACCTCCAGGAGGGAACTGCCACCCCAAGGGAGCCACTCAAGCCCATCCGGGGAACCTGCCTGATGGGGAGAAGTCTACACCTCACCTCTCAATGCAGCCACGGGAGGAGAAAGCTGCCCCCACTGCCTTGTCTGGAGGGACCGCCCCTTGGAGCTAGCACTGGCCCTGCAATCTCCTGAGCTTCAGCAGTGACCAGCCACAGCAGCAACAGCCCCGCAGCCCGGAGCCAGCATTGGACACCAGTGTAACATAGCTTAGCAACTAGCTTAGCAAGCAAAACACTGTATCTTCCAGTATTCATGTGTTTAGCACCAGATATGGCTCTGTTTAAAAATCTCCACACTTACCCCACTTGGTATTGCAAACTATGGTATAAGCAGACTCTTTGGCAGTGCCTGGAGTCATAATTTGTGATTGTGAATTGACTTAAGTGTACATGCCTGACATTCTGTCTCTCTAGAATATCTAGCGGCTTAGCAGCTGCAAGAGTCTTGTTGGGTCGCCATCTGGTGGACAATGGTGGAATTGCAACCTCGGTTCTCATTTGAATAACTTTTGTATTTTTTCTACTTGGTTTAAAAATTGTTATATTGTAGCAGTTTATGGGATATATTTCATTATCATACACTAGAATCTGCATATAAATATTGTTTAATGATTATTAATAATTTTAACTATTAAGGCAAAATAATTTACATATTTCATATTTTCATAAATAATAAATTAATAACCTCTTCATTATTATATAGATTGATGTTGTTAGGGAGAAGTCCATCCGGGACACAATTTATTTAGTAGATACCAGTGCACCAAACATTGCGCCTGTATAGACATGAAAATACTTTTCCACCTGCTGCATTTGTCTGTTAAACCAGTGCAGCCTCAGGGCCAAAACAAATGTGTCAGCATACACTGATGTCACATAGATCAAACACGTTCTTAGAAGTTCAGCCTGCTATGGACATAATTATTATTGTATGAGTTTCCCAGTGAAATATCAACAACAAATAGAATCATAGAATCAAATACATCATTATGTTATCATAGAATCAAATAGATTATTATGGGAGTCAATGAAGCCCTTCTTATTAAAGTATCAATCTGTGGTAGCTACCAAATTGTGCTTAAGACTACCCGGATGTATTTATTGCCTTTTCAATTATTTTATGTACCTTTGTATATGTCATTATGTGTATACACAGACAACAACCCTTTTTTCAATCTGAAAAATGGAAGAGTGAACATTGCGTTTCACATGGTACTGGGAATCAGTACTGGGTACTGGATTCTAGTAAAATAAATTACTGAGAGTAGACCATCTCAATGACATCTTTAAATGGCTCTTATCTAACCTCTACTCATAAAATATGTAGTTATATATAAAACAAAAATGTGTCTTTCTATAAACAACAGGATGTACACAGATGACACAAAGTAGTTAAAAAAATATAACACATAAACTGACTTCTCAGTGTTTTAACAATGTAGTATATACCATATACTTTTACCTTATGTTTTATACGCTATTGAAAAACAACCACTAATTTGGTTACTGTATGTAACTGTTGGATGCTATATTCATCAAGGATGCCCATTAATTCAAACTGCATTAGTTGGTTTTACATAGATAGACTAAATATGTGGCTCCTTTCTTTCCTATTAGCTAAATACACAAGATGTATGAGTTACTGACTATTTAAAGGAATGAGCAATGCTGGACAAGCTTGTGCAGTCTTGCTTTATTAGATGGTTTTTATACTGCAATTCTTCAGTTTTAAGGTCTTTTAAAAATATTTTTTCTTAAATTTTGGAGGTTTACAGGAAAATACTATTTGAGCAGAAGGAAAAATCAAACTGCTTAACAAAAGAATGTCAATATGTACCTTTTTTCATCTACTTTTTTTAATAAGAACTCATTATTTATTTTTACATAATGCACTGTAGAAAGCCCATATTGATTCATAATTTAATTCTGAACATGCAATATGGGATGCAACAGGAGTGTAGTACCAGATAACACTCAGAGTCCTCATTTCATTATTGTTAACCAGTTTATTTAGCAAAATAAAACCCTAAACATCTCTCTTTTTTTTTTTCTTTGTTAGCTTACAGACTTATCATATTCTCCCACATTTCAAGACTTTGAAATATAAATTACTTTTACTTTGCCTATAGAACATATATGGATAGATGACTAGCCTGCAGCTAATGTAGTTTCTTCATCATTGAAAATCAAGCAGTAGTTGCTGCCATGCAGTGTTCAGTTGCAAGTTTAAAGCCCAGTTTCTCATTTGGATCTCTACTACTGTGTTAAAAATTTATTCAGTGCCTAAAATATCTATCTGAGTCATTGTGATGTGACTTGTATGTAATACAGCTGAACTGAAATCCCTGCCCTCCTGGAGAAAACGGCCAGCAGTAATCAGATCCGGTGGTAACAGTGGTCTTCTCTCACCACATCCTTTAAAGTTTCCAGATTATATGATTACTTGGTTTTGAGCATTCACTTATGAAATTATAGCAACAGTTTTCCTTTGTGTTTACTTAGTTTAGTTGGAGATGTTAATTAAGCTAGTTATCTAACTAGCTAACTAAACTAAGACTGTTAACATCTTCAGGATTAAGAGGGTCAAACAGTTTATGTATGCATAAATATATATGTAAGTATAGATATATAAAGTTTGAAAGCAATCTAAAGATTGTTGTGGTATTAGTGGAGAGAACATGCTTAACAACAATCAGTGATGTGTACTTCACTATAGTGTATCAAGGACAAATGAGAACAACCAATTATTGCTTTTTTTAACTCGTTTTAATTACAACAACTAGGGATAGGAAAGAATCAAGGTCTCTGAGGACAGAAAGGGAACTATACCCAGCTGTAATCAGCAAGTAAACATGCCAGAAACTAATAACTATCGGAAAAAATCTGAAGCTCTAATTTTTTAATGAATAGAAACTCTTCAGCTGTGAAAAATTGACAGAATATAATACTAAATAGGATATGAGCTGATTTGCTCCATTACAGTCAGTAAACAACAGCTAAAGGTTTCCATAGAGCCATTAACCCATCAAATGCACAAACTATTCATCAAAGTACACAGCAGTCCAGTCTACAGTTGCCGACACTTCAGATTCACAATTCTGGTAAACTACTGTTGCTATGTAAAGAATAATTTGCATTCCCCATTTATTTTTTTTTTAGGTTTACAATGTAAATAGCCTAACATATCATTCTAATGCATTTTCTAGTGCACTTTCTCTTCACCCCACTAAAATTAAAAGGAAAATGAACAAATTAATAATAAATAATAATAATAATAATAATAATAATAATAATAATAATAATCAACCAGATTGGAAGAGATCTTCAAGATCATCACGTCCAACCTATTATCCAACCTATTATCTAATCAACTAAACGATGCAACCAAGCACCCTATCAAGTCTCCTCCTAAACACCTCCAATGATGGTGACTCCACCATCATACTGGACACGTTCCTGTGCAACCTGACCTTGTGTTAGCAAGGTCCCTACCATTCTATGATTCTGTGATTCTGTCTCACTAATTAAGGCACATCCCTAGTGCCTCTGCAATTCAAGCCTAATTTAAAATGGTTAATCCTAGTCACACAATTCACTATTGCATGGTATCTTGTCACTTTCAGACAATTTAAATCCAAAACAAATAAAACAAAGGGGAGAAAATAAAAACAAATGTTTGACCAGTGATATTTTTTGATTCACAGGGAACGGATTTAATTGTTTTCAGGCTAACTTATTATTAATAAATGAAGAACAAGTGAATCTACTGCCATTATAGCATGAGTAAATAAAATCATGAATCAAATCTGAAAATCTTAGGTAAATCTTAGTCTTCTCACATTTGCAAGACAAGGCTTATTTCTCCCATTAAATCAGAGGTACAAGTGTGAAACTCTCATTTTACTGGGGCATTTAATTTTCCCATGAAAACCAAGAAATCCACAACTTTTGAAAGAGAAATTAAAATATTTTCCAGACTTTTGGTACCTTTAGTTTCTTTATTCTCACTGAAATTCACAGTCCAGTAAAAATTAAGTTCCACCAAACTGCCTGCTGCTATTTCTAATAATTTCACAAGTTTCTTTAACCTGGAATATCATAAACAGGAAATACCTTGCCGCTCTTAGCTAAATGTGTTATCTGGAGGCAATGATGTTAGCAGATAATACATCAGAGCAGATGGCAGTTGGTGTTCAATTCAAACCACAGGTCAATGTGGTATACTGTTAGTAGTCATAATAAATCATCAAGAGGAACTACCTACAACACTTCCAGGATGTGTGTTAGCCCTATATGGAATTTTTGTATCACAATCCATAAATATCTTCTTAATTACATGCAAAGCAACACCACCACATGCAATAATCTATAGCTGTTTGGATTTTAACTAGAAATTACTGAAGAAAAAGTCTTACTTTTTTTTTTCTTTTTTCTGTTTTTAACCTTTCAGGTTGTATTGACTTAGGCAATACATTTTAACCATTAAAATGAGTTCTTAACCTAAGTGTGAAATGTGCAGCCTGTCTCTTATGTTTTGCACGAAAATGAATTAAATACATTAATGAATTAATAAGAAGTTCCCAGTAATCCATACATAAATCTCATGTATAAGTACTTCTAAAGCTGACATTCCATTCCTGCTAAAATTAAAAGTTTTTTTTTACCAGCAGGAAGAGTCATTCCAAGGTCTAAAACTGTAAGACATGATGTAATTATACAATAATTTTTTAATTTTTTTTTTTTACAACAGCAAGCACTAAGCATGTTCCTACACTCTAAGAAATGCAACTTTATCATTAACCCAGTGCAAAACTCTTCATATAAATTAAAGGCTTTCTAAAGGCTGTCTATTTAGCACTTGGTGTATATGATCACATATGCATACTGTAATCCAGTCTTGGTGGACTACCTTCGCTCCTTGAGGGACACTGAATCTACTTGACTCAAGGGGGCAAACAACCTTATGACCATTTTGATATATTTTGCCATCACTTAAATATTGATTAAACATTTTTTATGACCAAGTATCTTTTCTTTGCATTAGTTTAAAAATTTTGGCATACTATTAAAAGGGAGTTAATATTACAGATACCCGTGCTTCAGTTGTATTCTGAGAGGTAGCCTGTGCTCACTGGGCAAGTAATCCACTCCTAACCATCTTAGTGGCCAACCTCTAGGTTTGCCCCAGTTCGATGATGCTTTTCTTGCTCTGGGTGTGGAACTGAACCCAGTAGCCTGTATGTAGACTGGGGGGGAAAACAAAACAAAACAAAACAAAACAAAACAACAAAAGGGAGACAGCCAGGAATATTAAAACTCCTTGCTACAGCCGCTCCAGTATGCTGTTAACCTTCTCCGCTGCCAGGACACGCTGCTTATATCTGTTTAGACACCTTAGCAGTCCCAGAGCTTCATTACCAAAGGAACTATGTCTGTCAAAGGACCACCTTCTAGTCTGTCAGATATTGTCCTTTTTCCTCTTTTTGAAGATGGATGCAACAGTTGCCCTTTCCATTCATTGGGCACCTTCCCCATTCTCCATAACCTTTCAATTACCATTGAGTGAAAACATTCCAGATGTTGCAAAGCAAAAGTCTCCCATGAAAGCCTGGCTGGCTGGCAGATGGGTGCCTCCATCTCCTGCAGGAGGGAGTCTATGACCTCTGTCACCCACCACTTCCTTCTGGAGATTATGCTCACAGCATACTTTGAAAAATCCTAGTTAGCATGTAAAAAATTTCAAGTAGAATTATTGCTTCTTTTTATTTTGAAAAAGCCCTGAGCTCTGGCTTTTGTCTGTTGCTTTTGAAACTGAATATGAAGCCTACCACAAGAAAACAACTTACATGAAAATTAAGAGCCCCTTGCAAATTCAATTCTGTGTGCAAGCCTCTTTTAACAGTTCAGTAAAATTGTTAGCAACCACTACATAGAAATAACTATTATGATTTTGATTGAAAAGTTTTAGCTAATTCTCACTGTAATGCTGTCACAGTAGAAAAGGAAAAAATCTCATTTCCCTGCTCTTTTCTAATGTTTATGTGCTTTGACTAACTAATGTTTCTCCATGTGTTTCATTTTCAAGTCACATTGCATCCACAATGACTAACTATTCAGACTTCTGTTAGATTACTGTTAGCTGTATCTTTTACTAAAAAACCTGCAAGGCCCAAAATGTCAATGTACCACAGATTTTTACTTTATATTCTCCACAACCATGTTGAACATCTTGACTTCAATGGTCTGTAAAATCAGCTTGAATTCTGTTTTGGAGAACATTGCATCAATTACAAATACTTTTATCTGCATAGATTGTCCTAGTAAGATCTACAACACTATTCATATTATGAAATGAACTTATCCACAGGTCCTGACATAAAATAATTTTAAAAATATATTCTTGCACTGTGTCATTCTACAAATGAACAATCTAAAATAAGTTATGCTTACTAATTACTTTGCTTGACTTAATTTTTCCATCTCTTTTTCTTTTTTTGCACCTGTCCAAGTATATAAAATATCATAATAGTTGCAATTCTGGTTTCCCCAGTCAATGAATATATATTCAGCCACATTGTCTAAACCTTTTTAAACTTCTAGGCTTATTCTTCACTTAAATTGTAGGGGTTTCAAAATACAATTTCTGTCACTGTGTGCATACGTAGGGCCTCTCACAAAAGCCTTAAAAATAGTTCATTTGTTGTTTTTTTTTTTTCCTCTACTCAAAAAAAAAAATCTTTCCAAAAATTAATTTGACCCACAGGACACATTTTGTCTTCAGTTTCTACATTTATTGCTGTCTTTCAAAAATACCACAATACACATATATTTAAAGTGGAAGCAAAGAGAATGTTCCTAAGAGAAATCTTCTTGATTCCATAAAGCAGCAATTTCACTGTGAAAGAAAATAAGGACACCACCCCTCTGCCCCCCTCCCACTCTCCCCCCAAAAAAACCAAAAACTAACCAAACAACAAAATCACAAATTTCAGAATATTGAAGATCTAACATATGTTAAGTTTTCCTTTGGTGACAGTGTCTCAAAAATATTAAAACTACATACAACCAAAGAATTAGACAGACTAAGAAGTATTCTGGATTAAAAGAAAAAAAAAAAGGAAACAATGTTCCTACTCCTTACCCTTTTCAAGACACCTAGAAACATATCATCTGGAATACCTTGTAATCAATAGATAGTGAGTTCAAATTATTTTTCTAAACTGAGATAGTTCCCATGACTTCTGGGATTCCCAGATGTAACTGTAGTTCCAAGTTCACAATATGACACATAAATAAAGTTTATATGGTCTAGTTTCTTATTATTTTTTAATTTCATATTCTACTTAACACTTGACCTTCAGTCTAAGAACATAGTTCTGAGACTTATTCTATTTCTACAGATATCATCTCCTGCAAAATAAGACAAAGGTTCAGAAATTCAATGTGTATTGGGTCAAATATTACCTAAAAGACTATGCCTCTTTAAACAGTTTATCCGCTAAACAGGTACCTTTCACCAGTTAAAAAGTGGACCTCCATTTTTAAAACTTTCCCATTTATCTTCACAACTGTCACAGCTACTGCTAATTGTGTGTTACACACACAAGTTATTTATATGTACTCTAAAGTGATTTGGCATACACCATAAACTGTATGCTTCGCTTCTTAGGCACTTACCTGGAAATCATTCATTCTTTGCATATTGCTATTTTATTATCCTGAAACCATACATTTGGTGAAGATTTGCCTTTAGCTTAATTTTCCTCAGAACTGAAGAATAAATTTGAAATGGATATCAATGTAAAAACTATAATTCTTCCAGACCCATATGGAATCAGGCTGAGCCTTCCCTTCAGTGATATTACTTTATTGCTACTCCCAGAGACAAAAGACTCACACAATGACTATAGCGAGTTACTGAGAAGTCCCAAACACAGCATTCTCAAAGAAAGATAAGCATGTTCTGTGTTGCTACTTCGTCTAAGGATGGGAAGTACAATGGGACTACTCATATAGGTTAATGCAAGTATTTACAGAGTTTCTTATTCCTCTCTCAAGGCATTAACATGAACAATATATTCCCTTCAGTCCCTACAGGACTACTTTTCTTGCTCGTTATTGTAACATACAAATTAAAAACGTGGAGCTTAAGGATTTGTTTGTATACTTTTAGCAAACCTCTAAATTCTAAAATCTGTTGAATTGTGCTGATGGGCTTTGGATCAGATCTTTTGCTCTCTGTTCCAGCTAAATTTGGTATCATACACAGGACATTGTTTTTGTTTAATATCCCTATCCATCCAGTAACAGCAACATTAAATGTTTTTTAAAAAAAGATAGAGAAATACATTTACAACTGAAGGGGGTTTGTTCCTTAGTCCATAAGATAGGCTTAAACAAATAAATAGAAAGAAGAACTTGTGCTGAAGAGCCTTTTCAATTTGCTTCAGTTTAGCTAAAGTGGCAGATGGCAGCTATCTCTGTTCTTCTCCCAGTCCTGCTCTCTGTATGGCTTCTCTCTGCTGTTCAAAGGAACTCCACACTCTATACAAATTATTTCAGAAAAAGGAATATTAAGGTACTAGCTGAAAGAAGTGCTTTCATGAAAAGCAGGAAGCTGCTCTGAGGCGAAAAAACAAGCTCTTTGTTGACAGAACAGGACGGGGCAGGGGGCAGAACAGTGCTGGTTTGAGTGGCAACAGAATGCACCAGAATTTCAGTATCACCCAAAAGCACATACTAGTATTTCTGACTAAGTCTAAACTACAATAATACTGAAATAAAAACAAATGCAAATATCTCTGTGTCTTTTACTACATTAAGAACAATTGCTCACCTCGCAAGATGCTTTGATGAAAGGAAGATTCAGCTTGCTAGTTTCATTGTATATTTTTTTTCATGTTCCTTAGATTTAAAAAAAACTCAGCTCCATGTGATTCTTTAGTTCTCTTTAATTAGTATCATAATTCCAAATTCATGGCATTTCTTCAAAAGCTGCTCTAAAGTTCTGAGTATGTAGTGGCTTGAGATACTAAACCCTAAGAATTTTTTTAGGTAAAACAGATACTTCTGTAACTATAATGCATTTCAGGTATTACAGAACATTTTATGTAGTTATACACATTTTTCACTAGGTAACTTCTCAATCGTTATTTCCACTTATTTTTGTCCACTGAAAAATAATTTTGCTTCACTTACTGACAGTTTGATTATGCTCTTCTAAGTTTTTTATCACCATCCAGATTGCACTGAGCTGGGTACTGTACACATGCAAAAATAAGACATCCTGAACTACCATGCTTACACTAAACATAGGAAAAAGCTAAAAGGGAAACGAAAAAAGTATTTTTAAGTTACAATTAATATGGCTAAATTATTCTTTTCAATTATTTTGACTTTTTCCAATTTTGAATCAGTAAGCTTTTAAAGGGGACTTTTTTTCTTTTCACATTCATTTTTCCAGTAAAAAGCTACGAAACAAGTTTAATAAAAATCGAATTAGAAAACAAAGACAAAATATGTACTTTTTCTTTCCCTTTTCATTTACTAAAAAGTGTAAGAGGATTTGAAAGAAATATTTTTAATGAATTTTCCAGAAGATATAAAAGAGAGGTAAAATCATGGAAACATTTAAAATTTTCAGTTTGCATCTGGTTACTTTTTCCCACAAATGTAAGTTCTTCTCTAAGGTGAAAAATAAGTGAGACACAAGGAAACAATAGAAAAACCAAGAAGCTCTGAAACTTTGAAAATAAGTGCATCTCTCTGTTTTGAAAATATCTTTAATTTTACCATTTAAAGCAAAAGAACAATTCAAGATCAAAGTGTTGACTGATATATTTTAATGTGATTTATATTTCTCATTAAGTTTATACCACTACAGTCATCCGATGCCATTTATCTTTGTGACTGATCAGAAGATACCTACCTGAAGGAACAAACAAAACTGCTTTATCACTCAATTAGAAAAGTGAGAGAGAAAAATATTTTCAAAAATTATACCTCTCTTTATGTGCTTTTTTTCCACTTTAATTTCCTGATGCAATTTTCAGGAAAACCCTGATTAGAGAGATCATATGAAATGGAAAACCAGTATGTGTCAGCAGTATTTGAGTCCACAGCTTTGTTCATAGCTAAAATTCACTTTTTTTAACTCAAGCAATTAGCCAAACCTAAGATTTTGATGATCTTAAAGGTCATTCTGTGATAAGTGGATTTTGTCTATTAGGTAAACATAATGGGTTTTTAATACAATAATCATTAATTCTAAATTATCTAAATAACACCTTTTTTCTCTAAATATCAATAAATTAAAAACCATCACTGCTGCTTAGAATCCCAGATCTCACTTTTGATAGTCTCTCATAGCTAAGCAGTGGGTTTCAAGACAAGGGGTTATGCCTGTCTCTGGGCCTTCCTTGATATCTTCCATATGCAGGTAATTTTTCTAGTTTCATACACCTAATTCCATCAAATATTAGCACAGTGCCCCATTCAAATTTCTTTCTTAAGAAAATCTCTTCTGATAATGGAATTTGCTTCCACCTCTGGCAGCTATTCTCTGTTTTGTATGTTGGCTCTTATTTTTTTGGTTACCTATTCTACGAACCATTGTGCTTACCTCTCACATTTATCCTGAATATATGACAAAAGGTAAGTCCATTTCTATTGACCTTGAGAGAAACCACCCTTCTGCCTACATTTCAGGCATGGTTTTCCATCATGGCCTGACCTGCACAGCTTTCTCTTTCTCAAAGCGTAAACCTTTCCTTTTAACTTCTATCTGCTCTACCCGACACTCCTACAGCTTACTAAGAAAAAGTGTTGATGTGCATTTGATCACAAGATAAACGGATTCACTTCTTTAAAATGGCAAAAAGCCCTAACTTTTCAGAAAAGAAAAATAACAGGGCCTGCAGGGCAGAGGATGGTCAGATTAAAGAATTGAATCTGATGTAATCACACAAGATACTAAAGCCCAGCACAAGGCGGGAGTAAATAATGCACCTGATAGCACAGACAAATAGAAGAAGCAACCAAACAAAAGTTAAACACAATGAGCCATTAGAAAGGGAACGATTTAATTATTTATTTCTATTTTCTTTTTCTGCTGCTGCTAGCCAGTAATTTGGCACAAATGTAAAGAGAAATCAATAGAAATTAAACCTAGCAGGTGTTGTCAACTCATATTTAGCTTTGAAATCTGTTGCTTCGACACCAGGCATAAGAAGGGCTTGTGTGCTCTTTTTCCAACTATACAGGCTATTCAAAGAAAATATAATAACACTGCCAACAAGCCATGTCTTTTCTCAGCACAATTTACTGCTTGGTTTGGTGACTGTAAGAGGATTCTTAAGGCTGCCTGTAATATGCCAGTGTATGGACAAGACATTAAAATTATTCAGGGTTTTGTTTGTGCTGTGTTGTGCTGTTTTTAATGCTGTCAGAATCTCAGCTGAAGGCATAAAGTAAGATGGTTGTAGCTATGTCCTCCTTATCAGAGACTAACCCTAAGAGTCAATATTTTTAGGATTAGGGACTGTGACAGTTTGCAGAGGCTAACTGGTTGTTACTTAAGATTTCTATGAGATTCTATATGTTGCACTACCAGTGCTCCAGGCTGATTGTATGTCATTAAAACTTCTGTAAGCAAGCATCAATCTTATCTGAAGTGCAGGAGAGGATGTTTTGCAGTGACTAAAGAAAAAAGGTGTAAAAAGGCTGAAGATGCAACTGAGGTATATTGTGCCTTATAAATGTGGAGCTAGCTGGGAAACTACAATTTAGAAGTATGCATCAAGAAATTACAGAAATCTTGGCTAGCTGACAAGGTCTGCCGGCTGAGCTCACCACAGGGAAACTGTTGATACTCATCTATGAGAGTGTGTGAGAAAAGCACACTTGCTGTCAATCAAAAGAAACTGATGGCTATGCTGTCATTGACAGGGACAAAAGTCCCACTGTAGAGAAACAGTGACACTCACAAATCACCTCTAAACCCGACTGTTTAAAACAACCATTTAACTTACCTGTGCTGCCAAATTAATACGATATATAGTCTGTTCAGGAAAGGTCATAGAGAAGAGTGCAACAATGGTGAATCCCATTGCTCTTCCACTATGTCCTACAGACAAAGAAAAGTTCAAAAGTTCTGACAATTGGAATGCCAAAGTTTGTTGTCAGAAATGCACATTTGAGAAATATTTCATAAATGGATTCTCAAAGCCTAACAAACTCGGAACAGAAGGGAAACTCAAGATTGGTGATCTGGGAGAACATATGTAACATATTCAATGTGGTGCTTGGGGATATGGTTTAGGGGTCAACCTTGCAGAGTAGGGTTATCAGTTGGGCTTGGTGATCCTGAGGGTCTTTTCCAACTTGAATGTTTCTGTGATTCTGTTATTCTGTCTTCTATGATACATAACAAGTGAAAGAAAAAAAATCTTGTCAGATTCTGCATGGGGTTTTTTTGTCACATGTAAAAAAGTTCTTTGCTTTGTTTGTTTCGGTCAGTTCTGCTCCATGCTATTTTAAAACTGCAAAACTCATCACTTATAGTCTCAGAACTGCATTATTCACTCTTAGCTGAGGAAGAGGGCCAGTGTTAACAGAAACTGTACTCCTCTGGCTTGAAAAATAGCATTTTATATAATATTATATTCTTTACCTTTGCTAAATCAGTATTATTTAATATTATATATATCTACGAAATATTTGCCAAACCTACTTTTAAAAAATACCAAGTATTTGTTTTTTTCACTGCTTCCCTTGACAGACTGTTCCACAGTCCAATACATTTAACTGTCAAAGAGTAAAAGATTAATTCTGAGTATTTTCAGTTTCAGGATGAATCTTTGGCACATTTCTGCCTACATTCATACTCAAATCTACATTAGCTACTTTTAATCCTGAAAATTTGTTTCAGAATTTTGCTATAGTAGCAATGCAAGTCTTAAATAATACATGAGTAACCCACACCAGGGACCAAGTGGAAGTACTAAAGCTGGAACTGCTGACTGTTTCTAAATATTGTATAGTCTTGAGAGAATGAGAGGAAACACATTTTCTTTCAAAGGCCTCTGCAGAGGGAGACCTCTTAGTATGTGTCAGATTACATCTGTGATACCCCTCTGAGTGAGCCTCAATACTGCTTAACTTCCTTACCCAGCAATATGTAGTTTGATGTAGAGGTTTACTTTTATATGTATATATATATCTCAATATGTGTGCAGGGATTTTTTCATAAATTCCAATATAGTGTCCTTTTCAGTGTATTATATTTAATGTAAGTTGAGAGTTCTTTGGAAGTTAAGTCCAGTCAAACTAATTGTTATTTCATATTTTATTTCCCTCAATATAAAAATAATAACTAAGATTGTACACATATACTCCACATGATCTTCCATAAGTCATATTTCAGTCATCCTCTAAACAGAAAAAATACATAGAACAAATTTTCTTTCTTGCTTTTGATCAATTTTAAATAATTCATTCCCTGTGTGCTTCACTGTTTTGCTTTTTACAACTTGTCATCACAAATATTGCTTACTCATAATCTGGCATTATTTTTTAAAACTTCTACTTTAACAGAAATTTTATTTACCTTTCTTTCAGTAGACATATTTTAAAAGTAAACAAACTATTCTGTCATACCATCCTTTCAACAAGTAATAAAATGGTCATCAGAAAGTAAAGGGATTGATTTGTACTATCTAATTTCTGGTTTGTCTTAAAAAATCATGGTTATTACAATCTGAAAAATAATAAAAGTAGAAAACTACCCAAAACATAATAATGATAAAGCACCTTGTCACTGCCAGCTCTTTGGAGTGGCATGAGAAGGTTCACATTTGCAATTTGATAGCATGTAATACCAACTAATTAATATGTTCCAGTTGATCAGACCCCAAATTTTGGTTCATCCAATTTTAGAGATAAGGGTCTGCCATGAAGTTCAGTGTTTGGGTTATCTAGAAGCAGCTGATCCCACCTCAGAGGATGAAAGAAGGTCTATCAGCCAGTTATCACCTGACTCTTTTCATAGACAATGTAATAAAGGCAGAAAGTGACTTACAAAAGCCAGAAAGTCCCTTTCTTGAAAGGTTCACTATTAAACTGCTTCTTCCTTAAAACCAACTATATTAGGCTGGAGGTTAGGAAGAAATTCTACAGAGAGAGACTGATTGCCCATTGGAATGGGCTGCCCAGGGAGGTGGTGGAGTCACCATCATTGGGGGTGTTTAGGAGGAGACTTGATGGGGTGCTTGATGCCATGGTTTAGTTGATTAGGTGGGTTGGATAATAGGATGGGTGCAATGATCTTGAAGGTCTCCTCCAACCTGGTAGTTTCTATTCTATTCTATTCTATTCTATTCTATTCTATTCTATTCTATTCTATTCTATCTTTTCTGTGGGTATACTGAGATATCCATTCCTAAACTTTAACTCAGCCACTTAATGTTATTAAATGTATTTTGAAATACTTCAAAGACTAATATTACATTAACCTTTCCAAGGTTTTCACTTTTGTTCTAAATGCAGAGAACATTTTCTTTTTACTCTTTTGTGACTAAGATGAACTTGTACTTTCCCAAATCTGAGGGTCTGGACCTCTGTTTTGGTGTTAAGGTTAACTGGTGGAAAACCTGAATTATTCATATAAAATAATCTGTTCTGATAATTTAAACTCTTGCTAGGAAGTGATTTTAAGGTTAACCACCTCCTCAAGAATTGTATTAAGCCTGAGATTGACAGATACAACCAAAACCAATTTGAGTAAAGTAATTTAACAGGCAGCAGATGATATGCACAGATGGAATCTCCCAAATGTATCACTTTAGGGATACAGCTAGCACTATGAAAAATATAAATCATGCCATTTAATAGATACTTTCCATTGGAACTTCCCTGAAGAACACTGGAACTGACAAGATTTTTGTTTCAATACATTTAATCAACTATTCTTTCACCTGGAAGGAAGAGAAAGGTAGAGAACCATTCCAAACAAACCAGTATTGAATCTAACTTAATTTATACCTTTACTTTTGGACAGTAATATGTCTGAAGTATAGATAAGCAGAGAAAATATATTGATTTTGTTGCCACCTTTCAATCAGCTTGTCCACCCTTGCCTCACACACTAATGAGCAACTGTTCAATTTACAATCCTAGTAGATCATCTGTAAGTAAAATTAACATCTGCAATTACATAGTTCAGATGTAACAATAGAAAAATTTATGCTCAAGATGTAAACCCACATTTTACTCTAAGTGTGCATGTACAGATACATAAAATTATGCAATTCTTATTGACTTTCAGTGTTCTTGTTACATAAGTGTGAACAGACATGAACTATCAAAATCATAATATAATGGGCAAATATTTATGGTCCTTCTTTAAATACAGTTGCTTATATGAGCTAGCAAAAGATCAGGGTCCCAATCTACAGAGTATCCAGTAAATACAGAAGAAAACAAACAGAGCATCCCCATTCTCCAGAAACAGTGATAAAAAGCTGTTCTCATAACACCCAATTTTTGGGTATACACACTTTTTCCAGCAACAGTGTTTGTTTTTGTAGTCACATATATAAGTCAAGGATATCAAATATAACAATGCAATATATCCTAACAGAAAGATACATCCCATTTCCCTCCTTGCCCTGCTACATCTAGGGCTTGTCTACACTTTGGTCATGCTTTATTCCACACTTCATGTAAGATATTCCTGAGAACATGGATGAAACGCACTCCAAGCCATAGTTTAGATTTAACTTGAAAAAGCAGAAAAGCTTGGTCAACATCAGGGTCTTAAATAATTAAAACTAAATCAGTAAATGATGTTAAAAGAGCATACCAAATCACAGGAAATTTAGTTTACCATTGCCATCAGCCATTATTCCTAACTTCTTGAGCAACTGGTGTTTTGTTGGTATTTCAGATACAGTTACATTACAGTACCTGGTTTGACTTTAAAGTTCTTCTGCAGAGTAATATTTTACCTCTGTCTGAAGTAGACTTAAATATTGAGACTGCTTTGCATTATAAGTTATGCAATTGTCCTTTAAGCATACTAAAAACTTGACCATACCTCCTTATGATCATAGAACTTGCTTTTCAGCATCTTTCCCTACTCCATCCAGCAGGACAAGGCTTTTAATTTTTCAGTGACAGAATATACTGAGACTATTTTCCAACTGGATTTCCCAGTTTTATGACAATTAGGGCTTCACTGCAATCAATGACATCTAAATGGAACTCAAAATCATTCTTTGCTGGCAAAATGCCTTTTGGAATGGGAACATATAGGCAGTAGACAACCTGTTTCTATCTATGCTTACCTAGAAGGGGAAACAGTATAGGTACATAGAATCACCGTAGTGTATATAATTGTGTACTTGAACTGAAATGTTGTGTTACGTTTTAGACGCTTGATTGTGAACTGCAACTGCTCAGGAGGAAATGCAATTGTGTTTCTTACAATGCCATGAGAATGGCAGGCTTTGGGGAAAAAATAGTAGGTTAGACCCACACCCACGTGTTTGAATCACTGTCCTAGCAGTTACAGCTAACTTTGGAACTGACATTGAATCCCTTCCATTCTGATTCTCTTGCACAGACCCAGAGGCTTCTTTTTAAAAAAGACATAATATGCAGATTATCATTCAGTTGACTAAACTAGAAATCTGCTAGGTTAAATGTTGGTCTGTGGAGTGTGTAATTGGAAGGTAATGTCTATAAACACTTCATATTATCACATTGAGCCTTATGGTGTTTTAAGTATAAAATGGAGGGGAAATAAGTAAAAAAAAAAAAAGGATGAAAGTGATAATTGAACACAACAGAAGGACAATGAATTATCAAATGCTCTCACTGTACTGTCTTCATAACAAGAAGAGAAGACACGTTCATTTGGATGAGGGGTTCATTTTGCAGACCAAATCATGTTAGGGATATTCAGTAATCGTTTTGCTCAATAGTGTTGAAATTGGCACTAGTAATAGACAGTACTGCACTGTGCCATTGCAGCTGGGTATGAACCCAAGCACTAGCTTTTGAAAACTAACAAAGCTTCTTTTGGACTCTTTACATTTCAGTTTAACTGAACTGAAGTACTGACACATTCCAGTTTATCTGCCATCCTTTCTGCTAATGTGGGAGCTTTAGCAATAATAGTTATTGCATTTTCCCTGGATAGCCACTTAGACATTAACATTTTCACCAATTTTTGGTATTAGAATCAAGAACTGCTTTTGAAAAAATCAAATCAAAACCCACAAGTGAAATTCTGTGTGTACTACACCCATACAGAAACAATGAAGCTAGAAAATTTCCCTTGTCTTTTAGCTGTATCATGAAGAATTTAATATACACAGCTGAGAAAATATTCCTCTGATTTTTTTTAAAAATATCTTAAAATCCAACTTGCTTTCATATTTAAAATTAAGATGTTTAAGGTGTTGGTCAAGCATGACTTCCTCTTGGACTACTCTTTGTTTGGTGTGTTCCAGTCGGTAAGATGCATTAACCAGAAAGTTGATGCCGAGTACTGCCAAGTCATTTCTTGCTGAGTACTGCCAACTCATTTCTTGCATGACAGAGAGATGAAATTCCTGACTGCAAGGGTAAATGCACAGTTCCCTGAAGTAGTCACGTGGCTGCTAACAGCTAGAGGTAGTTTAACTGTGCCTGGCCCAGTACATGGTTCTTACTCCCTAATCTTAGAAAGAGCTCATAAAACTTTTTGTTTGTTTGCTTCTCACGTTTATAATTTTTGAATTATTTTCACCTTTTTAAAATGATCTAAAGTTTTCTAACACTTTGTGAAACTTTCTGTAACAATCTGGTGAGAAAAGCAGCCCTTGCTTATCTATGCTGCAAACAGAAAAAGAAGAACCGGCCTCATAAATTCTAGCTACTCACACAACTATATTTTCTTTCTGACAGGGTATTTTACAGCATTTGTTCATAACAATCTCATAGCATTAACATTTTAACTGAGTTCTCTCTGGTTCCCTAATATCAGACTGAGAAATCTGCCCTTGCCGCAAGCCCAAATGATATGTGTATCAATGACCAAACACCTATTGACAGGGACAGATTGTATTTTTAGAAATACAGGCTAGCCCTGCTCTTAAATATTCCCATTATGTCTCTTTAAGAGAACAATGGCAGTATTTAAAAAATTATGAACTTTTACAACTGAGGAGTAAAATTATTTCAAAGTCCAAATTTCCTTAATCTCCTCAGTACCTCTCACAGAGGAGTTGGGTTTCTTTGCTGAAACTCATGGATTAGGAATTGACTGCATACTGAAAACTCAGGGTAAAGAAATGCAGCATATGAGTTGTACAGATTTGTTCTCTCAAATACCACTGAGCCTTTTAAAGCACCACCACAGTGTAATGTGTGATTTTTAAAACAAAACAAAGCAAAACAACACACCAAAACAACAACAAAACAAACAAACAAACAAACAACCTAATGATTTCTAGGCGAGTCTTTGTCAAATCATGTTCTGAACAACAGTTTTGTTAGCACAGTCCTGTCTTTGGGAAGTTTCGATTTCTTTGAACAGTATTCCTGCTACCAGCAAAATGAAGCAGGAAAATTTTCAGTTCTGAAATTGGTGATAATGACAATAATGGATCTTGTCAGTGCCTGAGCCAGCATCTCTTTCAGCAGCTTCTCTTTTTCTTGCTCAGAGCATTATAATTGGTGTCCCATGAAGGTAAACTTGTATCAGACCTTTATTCATGGTTAAGCTACGGGTTTTTGCCAGTCTCCTAATGAGTTGCCCTTCTCATTATTTCTGTATTTAAAGATCCATATTTGGATGCACTTTTTCCCCTGACCATGAATTTCCTCTCTTGCAAGCTGCAAAAACAATGTTCTTCAGCTTTCAAAAATGCTGAGAACTTTCCTTCATAGCATAATCCTTTGTATTAGGACAAGTTAGAATTGTTGCAAATATTTGTTTCCAATGCAAAAGGCTTCCAGAAACAGTTACAAGAGTATTAGTAACAGACAAATCCAAAACTCTTACCTTAATTTTTTAAAGGTATGTTTTCTCACCCACCTATTCAGTGGGTTTGTGATTTTGCAACATGGACAAATTGACACCTATTTCTGCAACAATTTCCACAAGCATCATATCTGGTGTGAGAGTCTCCTTCTGCTGCCCACCCTCAGAGGTTTTTTGTTTGTTTTGTTGGTGGTTTGTTTGTTTTGGGGGTTTTTTGTTTGTTCGTTTGTGTTGTTTGGGGTTTTGTGGGGGTTTTTGTGGGTTTTGGGGTTTTTTTGGTGCATTCATAAAAAAGGTGTCTCCCAGATTGTTACGCTACCTGAAGGAATTTACTCTGAGAATCTTGGCAAAAGCATCATCTAGACAAAATGCCCAGCTATCCTGTCCAGCTAAATCTTAAGTGTCCAAAGTTAGGGGAAGATCCATCACTTCCCTGGAGAGATTATTCCAATGGCTGACTGATCTTATGAAAAAATTTTTCTTGTGAAGAATAGATCTTCAAGGATTGCCTCCAGGTGAGAAAACTGTGACCAACAGTATTATACTACAGTGGGACACTATTAGCAGTCCTATTCAAAAACTGTAAAACTGCACAAATAAGATATGACAGGTTGAAACCAATGTTTGTGGGTTTTGTGTTTGTGTGTGTGGGTGTTTTTAACAATTGCAGTTTGTAAAAATAGTCAGAGAAACAAGTTTGACTTGTTCCTTATTTTAAGCCTGTTAAGGCTTTGACAGTTTAGAATCTCAGAAATACTCCCATAGAACTTTGAAGATCCCAGAGGAAACTGTAATGTGGTTTATCTTATCTGCTCAAATTTCTTTTAAAATATGAATTTTGAGGCAGACCTACCTTTGCTCTTTCCACTTGACTAATTGAATAATTTTCTTTCATAGCTATTACTGACTAGCTATTATTGACTAGCTTATTAATAAAGCAGGATCTAAGACCTTCAGTTTCTGCACTTGTCAAATATTTTTTAAGCTCTCCAAGATGTCGCTACATATCCCTATCATTATCATTCAGCTGTGAGAAATTAAATCAAGAACTAATGACAGAAGGAAATTTTCTTGGCCACTCTCTGCTCCTCCAGTTTTTGCTGCTGTAAGATTTCTTAAAACACAATAATATTCAGGTCTGACAGACTATATTTTAACAACCCTTTTAGTGGATATATTTTTATCACTTAACAATTTTCAACTATAATGTTTCCATTACTACTATGATCCCCTGTTCCATAAATTGAATTTAACATGATTTGTCCATTGATTTAAAAATCCAAAACCATTTTCTGCCACAGAGCTGTATTTTAAAGGCATGTAGCTTAGCAAACTTCACAACTCAGAGTGATTGTAATTGCATTTTCAATCAGTTTCAAGTGCAATTTTAGTTCTACCTAAATATTTAAAATTGGCTCACTGAAAATTGAACCCACTCCAGTGCAGTCTTCTTTTAAAAATAATACACATATACACACACACACACGCACACACATATATATATATATATAAAAGGAAAAGATAAAATTTGGGGATGGGGGGGAAGAAAAAAGCCAAGCCTATGCAAATTCTATGGGTGTTCCGAACATAAACCCAAGTATTTCTTTTTCCATGAGGATCTGTGACTTGTTTTTTTCAGTCCTGCCAATTTTCCTTGTTAGCAATTTAATCAAAATCTTCTTTGTAAAAAACCTCTTCTAAATGGCAGTTAGATTGCTGGCCACCTATTCTATCTGCCTGGTTTAGTCTGAAAGCTTTTCAGTTGTGCTTCCCTGACCAGCTAGAGAAAATGCTTAGAGTGGGAAGGAATTTTCAAGACTTCTCTTTTTAATGAAATACATATAGAGTATCACTGGAACATCAGGTTAAACAAGATAGCCCATGAAAATAGAGCTCATTCAATAGGACAGGCCTCTCAGTCTAGCAAATTTCAGTGATTTTCATTGCTTACAAAAATCATATACATTTCATCTGACATCTTCAACCGACATCTTCATCCCTAGGAGAAGCCTTAAAACTGTCAAAACTACCTGGAGTTCGGGAACTCACCTGTTCCCTCCTGAGGGATCAGGTCCATGTGTTTTCTTTTATTCCTCTGTTCTATAATACTGTACAGTAAAACCGTCTCACCTAAGCCTACCTCACCATCTTGAGTAGCTATTTGGGGTGGTTCTCTTTGGCACATTACCACAGGATTTGACTCTAGCACACACTCCTTGGTACTCATGGGTGGCTTCAATCACCCTGATATTTGTTGGAAAGCCCACATGGCCTTGTATATTCAGTCCAAAAGACTCTTGCAGTGTATCAATGATAAGTTATTAATGCAGGTAGTGGAGGAACCAAAAAGAAGAGGTGCACTACTGGACCTTGTATTTACTAATAAAGAAGGGCTGGTTGGGGACATTAATATCAGGAACAGCCTTGGCAACAGTGATCATGACATGATGGAGTTTAGTATTATACAAGCTAGAAGCAGGATTACAACTCTGGACTTCTTCAGGGCTAACTTTGTACTCTTGAAAGATCTACTTGCAGGAATCCCATGGACTAAGTCTCTGGAGGGTAAAGGAGCCCAAGAAAGTTGGACAATTTTTAAATGCCACTTCCTCTGAGCCCAAGATAGGTGTGTTCCCTCGAGTAAAAAATTGGGTAGACATGCTAGGAGACCTGCATGGATGAGCAAGGAACTTCTGAAGGAAATCTTATGGAAGAAAGAAACTTACAGTTCAGGGAAGAAGGGACCTGTCACTTGGAAGAACTATAGAGAAGTTGTGAGGGCATGCAGGAAGGCAACAAGGAAGGCCAAAGCCCTCTTAGAACTAAAACTGGCAAAGGAAATAAAAGAGAACAAGTAGGGCTTCCTCAACTATAGGTTGGACTTGATGATCTCTGAGGTCTTTTTCCAACCTGGTTGATTCTGTGATTCTGTGAAATATATCAGTAGAAAAAGGACAAAGAGGAAAAGTGTGGCCCCACTGCTGAATGAGGTGGGGTCCCTAATCACTGAGGATGTAGAGAAGGCAGAGTTGCTAAATACCTTCTTTGCTTTAGTCTTTACTCCTAAGACCAGTCCCTGTGAACTCCAGACCCTGGATGAAGGAGAAGCAGCCTGAGGGAAGGAAGACTTTCCACTAGTCAGTGAAGAGTGGGTTAGAGATCAGTTACACAAATTGAATATTTGCAAGTGCATGGGCCCTGATGACAAGCACCCAAGACTGTTGAGAGAGCTGCCTGATGTTGTCACACTACCGCTCCCCATTATTTTTGCAAGGTCATGGCAGACAGGAGAGGTGCCTGAGCACTGGAGGAAAGCCAGTGTCACTCCTTGGCAAGAATGAGGTTCCAGGAAACTACAGACCAGTCAGCCTCACCTCTATCCCTGGAAAAATGATGGAGCAGCTCATTCTGGAGGTAATTTCTAGGCACTTGAAAGAGAAGATGATGATCAGGGGTAGTCAGCATGGATTTACCAAGAGGAAATCATGCTTGACTAATCTGATAGTCTTCTATGTTGTCATAACTGAAGGGATAGATGCAGAGAGACCAGTGGATGTATTCTACTTTGATCTTAGCAAGGATTTTGACACTGTCTCGCATAACATCCTTGTGAACAAGCTCAGGAGGTGTGGGATTGAACAGACAGTGAGATGGATTAGGAACTGGTTACAGAATAAGAGTCCAAAGAGTGGTAGTCAATGCTGCCAAGTCCAGCTGGAGAACTGTGACTAGTGGAGTTCCACAGGGATCAGTGCTGGGTCTGGTCCTGTTCAACATCTTCATCAATAACATTGATGAGGTAACAGACAGTGTCTGCTCAGCAAGTTTGCTGATGATACCAAAGTGGGAGGCTTGGCTGATACACCTGAAGGCTGTGAAGCCATTCAGCAAGACCTGGACAGACTGGAAAGCTGGGCAGAGAGGAAACTAATGATGTTCAACAAGGATAAGTGCAGAGTCCTTTACCTTGGAAGGAATAATAAACTACACCAGTGCATGTCTGGAGGTGATCTGCTGGAGAGCAGCCCCATGAAGAAGGACCTGGAAGTCCTGGTGGACAACAAGTTATCCATGGGACAGCAATGTGCCCTTGTGGCCAAGAAGGCCAATGGTATCCTGGGATGCATTAAGCAGATCCAGGGAAGTTCCATGTGTCCAGCAGATAGAGGGAGGTTCTCCTCCCCCTCCATCCCCTAGTGAGAGCTCACCTGGCATATTGCATCCAGTTCCAGACTCCCCAGTTCAAGAGGGACAGGGATCTACTCAAGAGAGTACAACAGAGGGGTGAGAGGATGATTAAGGGACTGGACCACAGCCTTATGAGGAAAGGCTGAGACACCTGGGTTTTTTAGTCTCAAGAGGAGAAGACAGAGAGGGGATCTAATAAATGTATATAAATATATGAGGGCTGGGTGTCAACAAAGAAGGGACAGCCCCTTCTCACTTGCACCCTGTAATAGGACAAGGGCCAATGGATGTAAACTACAGCACAGGAAGTTCCACCTCAACTTGAGGAGGAACTTTTTGACTGTAAGGGTCACAGAGCACTGCAACATGCTCCCCAGAGGGGTTGCAGAATCTTCTCTGGAGACTTTCAAGACCCATATGGATGCATTCCTGTGCGACATATGTTACAGTATATCATCCTGCTCTGGCAGGGGGGCTGAACTCAAAGATCTCCAGACATCCCTTCCAATCTCTAACATTCTGTGATCCTGTGATCATTCAGCCTGGACAAGGCAAACAGGCAAATTAGCTTTTCTAGCCATACAGAGAAATTTCTTTTGACAAAGATTAAAATGCATATTCAATAAACAAATAAAGCAAATGCCATTTACCACGATTCTAGTAAAGTTTTTATTGAATCAATTCTTGTTCTTCTTGGGATTGTTGGGGGTATTTGGGTATGGGGTTGGGTTTGGGTTTTTTAGGGGGGAGGGATGGAATGGGAACAGCTCATGTCTCTCTTTGTGGTGTCTCTGGCTCTCCTTGGAAGTGCCCTCCAGGCTGATTTCAGACTCTGAAAGATATTAGAAGTATTATTTTCTTTATCATGTTAATTGTTTGTTTATGTATCAATCTGTTCAGCATATCTGGAGGCAGAGCAGGACCACAGGGATGGGGATAGGAGGAGTAGAATCATCCCACTTTGGTGGCAGATGGATATTATATTAGCCATTATGTTGATGGGTACCTGTATACATGTGTAGCTTTTCACTAGAATAATCTCTATGCATGCTTTATTTACATTTCTATGAGATGACCTCATGTCCATTCTGGGTGCTGACATGCCAGTGTGTTTAAACTCTTTCTGATTTATTATGGAGGTAATTATAAAGGATCTTTAAGTTCTTTAAAATTAAAACCTTTAAGTGAAGTGCAAAGGTTTCACTCACATGCCACATTCAGTGCACTTTAACATATCCAAAATTCGCTGTGCTCCAACTGATGAGGCCAATAGTAGGAAAATGTTACAAATCTTTGCTGATAACAATACAACAGCAACAAAAGGCATTAAAATGATTAAAATAGTACCCTAAAAAACCCCCATGGAAATAAACAGACAATGCCAAAAATGGAAAACAGTAAACACATAAAGTGGTATTTGAATGCAGCATAAAGAATGTTTTGCAGAATTCTCTACTTAGACACAGTATGATATATAGTGCCTCTCCCATTTACTTCCCATGGCAATATTTTATCTATGACCATGTTTTATAACCTAGTCTGGTTTTGGATATGGTCCCTTGCCTTCTATTCATATTACCATATTACCATAGACCATATTACTCCCTCCTAGTTGTTATTTTCTTTGAATGCCATTATTATTTTTTTTCCTTTTTTTTCTTTTCTGTCAGCTTTAGCTCTTACTCAGTGCTAAAATTTCACTGGTTCTTTCTAATTAGCAACAAAATAGAGCATTTAGCTAATGTGTTTGTGCCAGACATAGATGGTGAAAGCTAGCTGCAGGCTGCTGCTTTGTTCCCTGAACTCCTGACAGACCAAGGGCTCATCTGTGCGCTTCTGAGCTGTGTGGTGTTATGCCATTATGTGTAAACCAATACACAAATAGAATCTTGGCACCATTGTGTCTGGTCCTTTTAATATTTTTACTGATTTACCTTGTCATGAACAGGATAACACTATAGACTCCATACCTAGAAAACCAACATTTGTCTTGGTTTGTTCTTGTTGGTTTACATTCTACATTTTGCTTTGCTCACTTTCTTTTTGCCTGTTAAAAGCAGATAGAATAGCTGAACTTGCTGCTAGCACGGCTCTCTTCTTCTTTATTAGGTGATATCTTTTATGACAGATTCAGCAATTGAAACACTGTGGTAGAAATCCAGTCCAACAGAAGGAGTACAAGTTCCCTGTACACAAAGCAGAGAGAAACAGGTTTACAGGGTGATTCAACCCACCCGTTTACAATTCCTCTTGCCCTGAGACATATTTACTGCTCTTAACTGCATATTCAGAGAGATTTGGACAATTACATTCACCGGCACTTTTGAAGCTATTTGTATCAATCTGTATCTAAGCACTATCTGAGAAAAAAATGCATCTTTGACTGTTCCTTTGCTGATCAAAGTAAAACTCTCCAAGACTCAGATCTTGTTCAATGATAGTCTGTTCTGTAAAGAAAGTAATTTCTTTACTGTCTCCTAAAAGGAAAATCCATTTCCAACATATGGAAGATAAAGTTTCCTTCATAATAATCACATGTCAGGTAGTTTCTGTTCCATATCAAGAGCATGCCATTTCATATTCCTTTAATTAGTTTCCATGATGTGCAGATTTTTAACAATTCTGAATGTTTTCACTTTTACTGATTGATTGTTACTTACATAATTGGCAGATTATTTTGGCAGAATATTGTCCTAGTAGCATACTCAGCTCTTTGGAACACTATTCATGTAGCACTAACTTGAAAAATTTTCCATCTGTGGATTTCAAAGTATTTTCTAAATATTAGCTAATTATGTCTCTTTATATCTCAGAAAAATTATTTCCATTTTCCAGTGGAGGGAGCTCAGGCCCAGATCTTTACAAAAAAATTAAAGAAACATACTGAATTATTCCAACTTTTAAAATATATTACTTAGAAATAATGTAATTTCTTTTCCCCTCATTAAGCAACACAGCAGCACCTGATAGCAACTCAACAAAGTTAATTATTTCAATGCATTTTATTTACTGTCTGTGTCTGATGTTAGAATAATTTGTATATTATTATCTGGCTCTTATTACTTGAAACAAAACCTCTTTGCAAAGAGTGTCTTAAAAATATCTGAAGCTATAACATTTTCCATCACTTCTAGGCAGATCTAACGATCTGTCATATCTAATTACCCTGTAAAAGTAAGAGTTGAGTATTAATCATTATCAGGAGACGGGTGGAAGCCCAAAATGGGAAAACAAAGGAAGATGTTTCTGTCTGACCCACTAGGTTTGGTTTTTTCTTTAAGTTAGAAGAATATTGTCAAAATGTTTGATATGTCTTCCTTTTAAACATGCAAAAGGACATTATTCTGAAAGTTTTAACACTTTTTATTTTTTCTTTTCTACAGGGAGTTTTAGTAATATGATGAGAAGAACACACTGGATGTGTGAAACTTTGAAGCATGCTGGTGCAGACTGAAAAAAGGGTTACTTTAATCTAACTAGACTTTACTAATGAGAAGGTCACCCTGCCTTCACTCTGACTGTCTTCCTCGGGCATACACAAGGATTTAGGCATTGAGACAGCTCTGGGAACTGACAGCGCTGTGGTGAACAACAAAATCTTTCTATAGGATGTTAGGTCTCTGCTAAAGTAACTCCCTGATTTAGTAATGGTCTTGCAAACACTACTATCAGCACAAGCAGAGTGCTGGAAATAGTGGTGTAGGCAGGGCAGAACAGACATCACTTTTGGAGGACAAAAGTTAACTCTTGTTTTCTCATTAAATATGCTGAAGAACAAACCATTCACAATTAAGTTTAATACTTGCACAAAGCACCCTTCACATTTAAGCATCCAAAACACATACTTAGGGTATATTGGGCCATAATGTACCCTATTTACTTCTCTGGGTGGGGATAACTTTATGTAATCCTCTGGCTCAGAAGCTGCTATCATCTGAAACAGCTCAGCTGCAAACCCTGTTGCATATTGAATGAGCCTATATGTGAAGTGCAAGAGGAAAGACCCTTCATAAGCAGGTATTGCTGAAAGCTGTTTAGGATTCTAAGCATTGCTATGAATATATGGATGAATATTGGTACAGGTCACAATCCTAAGTGCAGCCACCTTCCATAGCATCTGCTCCTCAAAAATCTATGTGGAATTTTGCTAAGTCTTGTGATTCATTGTGTATGTTAGAATTAAATAATGCTCCAGCATCCATCTTACTTATAAGTCAAAGATGTTCCATACATTCTAGAAAGTGCAACAGATCCCTAAATATATATATTTATATGCTACATGAGATGTTTAAAAATATAGATAAGACATTGTGAATTTGAAGAATGATACACTCTTTTTTATGTCAGAGATAGAATAGAATAGAATAGAATAGAATAGAATAGAATAGAATAGAATAGAATAGAATAGAATAGACCAGGTTGGAAGAGACCTTCAAGATCATCCAACACACTTAATCAACTAAACCATGCAACCAAGCACCCTATCAAGTCTCCTCCTGAACACCTCCAATGATGGTGACTCCACCACCTCCCTGGGCAGCCCATTCCAATGGGCAATCACTCTCTGTGTAGAACTTCTTCCTAACTGCCAGCCTAAACCTCCCCTGGTGCAGCCTGAGACTGTGTCCTCTTGTTCTGGTGCTGGTTGCCTGGGAGCAGAGACCAACCTCTGCCTGTCTACAACCTCCCTTCAGGTAGTTGTAGAAAGCAATAAGGTCATCCCTGAGTCTCCTCTTCTCCAGGCTAAGCAAGCCCAGCTCCCTAGCTCAGGAAATGTATAGGATGAAATTATCAGAAAGGATTTTTTCATGAGGAGAAGATAAGTTTCTCAATGAATAACTCCATGATAACTAATCATAGAATCATTTTGATTAGGAAACCTCTAAGATCATCAAGTCCTATAATTGACCTAACACCACTGGGGCCATTAAAATATGTCCTGAAGTCTACATGTTTCTCAAACACCTCAAGATACAGTTGATCCACCACCTCTTGGACAGCCTATTCTAATGCCTGACAACTCTTAGTAAATAAATTTCTCCTCATATCCAATCTAAACTTCCCCTGAAGCAACTTAAGGACATTTCCTCTCACCCTAGTACTTGATAGAAGAGGGAAGAGACCAAGTCCCACTTCACTACCTCAAGTAGTTATAGAAAGCAATGAGGTCTCCCCTCAGCCTCCTCTTCTCCAGACTAAACAATTCCAGTTCCCTTAGATGCTCCTCATAAGACTTGTTCTGCAAATTTTTCACCAGCTTTGTTGCCCTTCTCTGGACATACTCCAGCAACTCAATGTCATTCTTGTAGTGGAGGTCCCAAAACTGAACACAGTATTTGAGATGCAGCCTCACCAATGTTGACTACATCAATCACCTCTTGGCCACCTGAGCACACTGCTGGCTCACATTCAGCCTGCTGTCAGCTGGCACCCCCAGGTCCTTTTCTCCTGGGCAACTTACCAAAGACTTGTCCCCAAGACTGTAGCATTGCACGGGGTTGTCATGACCCAAGCGCAGGACCCAGCAATTGGCATTGTTAAACCTCCTACAACTTGTTTCATCAAATCAATCCATCCTGTCCAGATCCCTATGCAAAGCTTTTCTACATTTGAACAGATCAACATTCCCACCCAATTTTGTGTCACCTGCAAACTTACTGGGAGTGCATTCAATCCAGTTCTAGCTATAACAAAAAAAGATAAGAATTCTTAAGGAATAATTCACTGAAGTTGCTTTTCCTCTCCATATGGAGTAAAGAACCAATTCTTTTAATAAATTAATTCAATATTGTGCATCCTTTTGCAGCAAGGTAAAACTACTGTTGTTACCTTGCTTGCCTATTATCTCATTTACTACTTCTCCTGAAAACAGATGCTAAGTGAGTAGATGGTACTGATTTACAGAATTTTTCATTCAAACTTGGCACAGATAAAAACAAATTTTAGAAGTTTCAGAGCATTGGAGTGCTATACTCACAGCATCTAAGGATCAGCATTTACTGGAGAAATTTATATATAAAAATACCAGACAATTTCAGTTGTCTAAATGCAATAAGGTTAGTAAGTATATACTATGAACTAGTACTATTACAAGTAAATACAGTGACTTTATTTAACTGCAAGACAGGTCTTCCTCAATGTACTCTGCTGTAACACGACTGCAGCTTCATTACATTCCTAGTAAAAGTACTCATATGTATGGATCGTAGAGCGTTTTTTTCTGACAACACATACCAAGTCAGACTAGGGCCGTTCAGAGCAGACAATGAGATTTCCTTCACCTAAATTTAGCGTCTAAAACTTGTCAATAGAGAGAAATTGTCACTTTCTGGTAAAATCTGTCCTAAATGCTTCATTTAGGATTAAAATATTTTTTCTTCCTGTTTTTCACAGTAATGATAAAAGAAGTGTGAGGTAGACAAATTCAGCAATGGATTACTACCTCTTAGAAATATAGTTTAGTCAGATGAATCCAAACCTTCACATTTATGCAGCCATCTCTGATTTGTAGCTAAAATTCAAATAATATAAATTTCTGTAATTACTGAACAGCACTTTGGCATAACAATTCCCTGATCTAATCTCTTTAAGCATCATAAATTAAAAAAGGGTGGTGGCAAAGACAATATGATGCTTTTGTTACACAGCTCACTAATTCCAGAGACAGGAAAGGGGACAAGGTCTCAGTACTGATATGAGAAGCCCAAGACACTCAAAGTCTGTCTTCAATAACTTTACAGCATAAGAAATATCCTCCAGATTTATGCTACAGCATAGAGGCCATATGTATGACATCTTTATTCTACTATAGCCTTGCAGGTTCATACAAAAGGCTTCACCTTAAGTGTGCATCTGTCTTCACCATCAAGGGTAAAATTTTATTAAGGGGGACTTGGACGTTTACTTCTACTAGCAGCAGCGAGAGTATAGCATTAACTCCTAATGGCAAGTATACTGTTGTCAATGCATTACACTAGGATTTTAAGGAGTTTAAGACAGGAGAAGTGTGGCATGAAACATTCATATTGCTGGCCAAACACCAACATCTTCCACAGAAGACACACCATTGTAGCAAAGTCATACCCTTTCTCTTTCCATAACACACCAAGAATTTCACCACAGAGTTCAGCACTACTTTTGCCTCCACGTGCAGTATTTTCTTCCTGGACACCACAAACCGGCTCCAAAAGTCTGCATACATGGCAGCAGCATTACATTAGTTTCCAATACTGCCACTGTTCAAATGGGGGATTTTGCTTTCTAAGAAGGACCCTAGAGTTCTGCCTTTTCTCCTTCTTCCTAAACTAACTTCCCTGCTTCACCAGTGTTTTGTTCACAGAAAGATGTATAGATCTCCCTGTGCTATTTAAACTTCATCCTGCACAGCTACACCCCTCCTAGTCCTTTAAGCTCCTGCTTTTTATCTCAAAGAAACCAGCTAGCAAACTCTTCTACTGCACTCTTAACTCTCACACATCTGCAGCATTTACCTGTTTACTACAGTGAAATCAACTAGTATTTTTTCTGCTCCTTTCCTCCTTTCTTTCCTTTTATCGTCTTAAAATATGTAGAGGCTACAGTCAGGTTCTCTTCATCCTTTTGCCACCTGAAAGGAAATGCCCACAGATTTCTCATTATCAGTATCCACCAATGCCCATCTGTCTTGATCTGTGCCTTTCCTTTCATTATTTATCAGCTCCAGGTACTAACCTAATCAGATCCAAAAAGCAAAAAAAGTACCCATTCAATTCAAGGTTGTTAGATACATCCTTTTCATTGATGGCAAAAATACAGTGATGAGAGATCTAGCCCTAAACCCACACAATTTTCCTGAGGCAAAGGATATGACTAATTTACATAAATGTGCAGACGTGTTTCCATAAAGCTGCCTTTTCAGCCATCTTTCCCTGTCTCCTCACAGTCTTTATAATAGCCATACTTCACAGCTAGTTGATCTCCCCAGCTGCAGAGCTTATCCTTAGTGTCCTCATGATTATGCAAACAGACATCTCATCACTTCACAAAGTGAGGGAAAAACATTTCTTTGGAGTAATTCCTCAAGAATCCTTACTAAAATATTCAGGGGGAAATAAATGCTGAATAAAACCTTTTGGGCTGATTTACTACATTGTCAGATTCTGACGAAAAGAGTGAAGGTGAAAATTTCCAAACAAAGTATCAGGATTTATTTTTCTTTTCATGGAGAAAAAAATCAAACTCATGTATAGAAAAATAATATCTCAAGTGGATTAGTATAGTTGAATTCAAATAGCATCTCAGTTAATTTATTTTTCAGTAGGTAAACATGCTATTTTCTAAAAGCATAAGTATAAAAATATGCTCCAGACTTCTATATGTTGGTGCATTGCTGTGATGAAACCTTTGAGTTTCTGTTTAATATTTTCAAGACAATATGTTCTATTTCTTTTATTATAGTATGCTAGAACAGAAAAATAACAGCCAAGATTAAAACATACAGACAAGGGGAAAATACAATATTCCTATGTTTGACTGAGATGCCAAGAAAAAATGTCTATTTTAATTTCCTGCCAATATAAAAAGGTATGAGAAAGATACTGCTTTGCCTGACAGATTAGTTTTTGATATATTCTTTAATCATCACATCTACAACAAAATTGCTGCCTCCAATGTATTGCACGTTATTTTCCACATAAGTACCAATAACAATAACAATACCAATAACAATACTGACATATTATTTTTTATTATATTGAATTTAAATTAGTAATCAGAAGAGAAAATTTATTGTGTCAGTATGGAATTTTGAAGCCTCGATTTGAAGACGTAAAAGCCTCATTTCTTACAGTAATATGTGTGAAAAATACTAATATATTTGGGAAATACTTATATGGGTTACCTTGATATAAAAGTTCTTGTGACCATTGGTTTTAGATAAGTATTTATGCATTGCCTGTACTATAACTTATGTTTTAATTTAGCTCATTTATTTCTTGCAATTTCATACCTATATTATTCATTATTTATTATGCTACATTTATCAACTTTTTTTTAAAATCAAGATAAAAGAAAGAGTAATTTCACTTTAAATACCTTCAGGAGATTTCCAAATTCAATGTCTAAAAGTGTTGTAAACAGATTGGCAATATTTCTTGCAATATATTGCCATCTAGAGGAAAAAATGTATGGTGCTGCAAAATAAATAGGAGCTGTTTTACTTATAATTCCTATGTTTCACTGTGAAAAACATAAATTTGGGTTTTCTAGGAAAAGCAACATGCCATACTCATGAAATCAGCTGGACATAAATGTATAACCACAACACATACAATAATCACATATGTATGCATAAGTTGAATACTGTAGATGACCTAATATATATATATGATTGGGACACATACAGTATTCCACTTATGTAACTTATGCATGCATATGAAGTCCAACTATGTGACCATGAAATAATTGAGTTTTCGATATGCAGTCAAGCTAAGAGGAGCAGCAACAAAACCTCCACTCTGGACTTCCAGAGGGCGGACTTCAGGTTACTTAAGGAACTAACTCAGAAGGTACCTTGGGAAACAGCCTTTAGAAATAAAAGGATTCAGGAGGGCTGAACCTACTTCAAGAAAGAAATCTTGAAGGTGCAGGAACGGGCAGTGCCAAAGTGCTGGAAGATGGCCAGCCTGGATGGGCAATGAACTTCTGAGTGAATTAAGGGGAAAAAAGAGAGTCTATCATCCTTGGAAGGAAGGAAAGGTTACCCATGAAATGTTTAAGGATGTTGCTAAGTCATGTAGGAAAAATATTAGAAAGGCAAAAGCCCATTTACAGCTTAGACTGGCCACTGTTGTGAAGGACAACAAAAAATCCTTCTATGAATATATAAATAGCAAGAGGAGGGACAAGGACAACCTCCACTCCTTGGTGGACATGGAGGGGAATATTGTAACTAAAGATGAGGAAAAGGCAGAGGCACTTAACACCTTCTTTGCCTCAATTTTTAATAGGAAGATAGGTTGTCTTCCAGACAACTGGCCTCCTGAGCTGGAAGATGGATTCAGGGAGCAGTATAGTACCCCTGTGATCCAGGAGGAAGCAGTTAGAGACCTGCCCAGCCACTTGGATCCCCACAAGTCCATGGGACCAGATGGGATCCATCCTAGGGTGCTGAGAGAGCTGGCAGATGAGCTGGCCAAGCCACTCTCCATCATTTTTCAATAGTCCTGGCTCACTGGAGAGGTCCCAGAAGACTGGAAGCTGGCCAACGTGGTGCCCATCCAGAAGAAGGGCCAGATGGATGAACCAGGGAATTATAGGCCTGTCAGCCTGACCTCAGTGCCAGGCAAGATTATGGAACAGGTCATCTTGAGTGCAATCACACAGCACTTACAGGATGGCCAAGGGATCAGGCCTAGCCAGAATGGATTTTGGAAGGGCAGGTCCTGCCTGACCAACCTGATCTCCTTCTATGATCAGGTGACCCACCCGGTGGATGTGGGGAAGGCTGTGGATGTGGTCTACCTGGACCTCAGCAAGGCCTCTGACACTGTCGCCACAGCAAACTCCTGGCCAAACTGTCGCCCTGTGGCTTGTACAGCAGCACTCTGCACTGGGTTAGGAACTGGCTGGAGGGCCAAGCCCAGAGAGTGGTGGTGAATGGAGCCACATCCAGCTGGCAGCCAGTCCCCCAGGAACTGGTGTTGGGTCCCATCCTGTTCAATATCTTTACTGATGATCTGCATGAGAGTATCGAGTCCATCGTCAGTAAATTTGCACATAGAATCACAGAATCATGGAATCAATAAGGTTGGAAGAGACTCAAATATCATTGAGTCCAACCTGTCACCACAGACCTCATGACTACTAAACCGTGGCACCAAGTGCCACATCCAATCCCCTCTTGAACACCTCCAGGGATGGTGACTCCACCACTTCCCTTGGCAGCCCATTCCAATGGCTTACAACTCTCTCTGTGAAGAACTTTCTCCTCACCTTGAGCCTAAACTTCCCCTGGTGCAGCTTGACACTGTGTCCTCTTGTTCTGGTGCTGGCAGCCTGGGAGAAGAGACTAACCCCCTCCTGGCTACAGCCTCCCTTCAGGGAGTTGTATAGAGAAATAAGGTCTCCCCTGAGCCTCCTCTTCTCCAGGCTAAACAATCACAGCTCCCTCAGCTTCTCCTCATAGGGCTTGTGCTCAAGGCCTCTCACCAGCCCTGTTGCCCTCCTCTGGACATGTTCAAGTGTCTTAATATCCTTCTTAAATTGAGGGGCCCAGAACTGGACACAGTACTCAAGGTGTGGCCTAACCAGTGCTGAGTACAGGGGCACAATGACTTCCCTGCTCCTGATGGCCACACTATTCCTGATACAGGCCAGGATGCCATTGGCCTTCTTGGCCACCTGGGCACACTGCTGGCTCGTGTTCATCTGGCTGTCTACCAGTACCCTCAGGTCCCTTTCTGTTTGGCTGCTCTCCAGCCACTCTGACCACAGCCTAGCATTGCATGGGGTTGTTGCAGCCAAAGTGCAGAACCTGGCACTTGGGCTTGTTGAATGCCATCATGTTGGACTCTGCCCATGTGTCCAGCTGGTCAAGGTCCCTCTGGAGAGCCCTTCTACTCTCTAACTGATCAATATCTGCTACCAACTTGATGTCATCTGCAAATTTACTGACTCAATCCCCTCATCCAGATCATCAATAAAGATATTGAAGAGTCTCCGGAGAGACTGGTTTCCTCACCCACCCCCTTCAGACCTAGTTTAAAGCCCTCCCAATGAGCCTTTCCAACTCCAAAGATAGAGCCCTCTTGCCCTTTCTAGATAATTTCACCCCATCAAGGTCAGTAAAAGTTGCTCCTTGATCAAAGAACCCAAAATTCTATTGCTGACTCCATCCCTTGAGCCATTTATTGATGGTATGTGTTTTCCTGTTCCTTTCAGTGTACACCCCTGCCACTGAGGGAACTGAACAGAACACCACTTAAGCTCCCACCCCATCAATCAATTGTCCCAGGGCCTTGAATTCCTTTGTAATCATCCTGGTGCCCTTCTTATCAATTTCCTCACCTAAAGCTTGGATTACCAGCAATGGGTAATAGTCAGTGGGCTGGATTAATTTTTGGAGTCTCCTTGTGATGTCCCTTATCTGGGTCCCATGTAGGCAGCAGACCTCCCTATGGGATGGGTCGGGACGACATATGGGTCCTCTGTTCCCCACAGGAGAGAGTCTCCAACAACTGCAACCCTTCTCTTTTTATTTATGGTGCTGGTCCTTATAGTTGGTGGGGACTGCTTTGCCTTAGGCATCTCCTTAGATGGTTCCTCTTCAGCCCTCTCATCCACATTGCCCTTAGCCTGCAGTGCCTCATACTTATTGTGCAAGGGCACCGGGGAAGGGGATGAGGGCCGGTATGGATTCCCCTTGCTTCCCCTAACAGGGACCTGTATCCATCCCTCCCTGTTTTCAGGGATGCCTCCCTCAACAGGGGAGGTCTGCAAAGCCTGCCCCCACATATCTAACTCCCTTTCACATTCCCTTATAGTCCTAAGCCTTGCTACTTCATCCTTTAGCTCAGCCACTTCATCCTTAAACTCAGCCACTTCATCCTTAAGCTCAGCCATCAGACTGAGGAGAAAATTCACCTGGTCACACCTGACACAGGTGTTGTCTCCTTCCCCCTCCATTCCAAGTGCCAGGCTCCAGCACTCTTTGCAGCTAGCATCCTGGACAACTGTGTGCTTATGCACCAACTCTGTCTGGGTACCTACTGATATTCTAGTAGCCTTTGGCCAAGTTATCTGAGTTACTACAGAGGCTTCTGTACTCTGTCAGCTGACCCAGCATGTACAGTCAGGCAGAAGGCTCTCCAGCCAACATGGCGTAGTGTGCTCAGCCCTGCCAGGTTTTAAAATTCCCGTGGCTGACGTCACGATCTTGAGCAGGCACATGAGAAGACAACCCTTCTGGTCCTCACCATCTGCCAAGGGTCCTTCCAACCCACAAAGCCCCAAAAAGAAACCAAAAGAGAAAAGTCTCAGCTCAAGCACAATGGTACCAGTGCCACTCCCCATCAGCTCTCCAAGCTGGGGGCAGATGTTGATCTGTTAGAGGGTAGGAGAGCTCTGCAGAGGGACCTTGACAAGCTGGACAGATGGGCAGAGTCCAATGGCATGAAATTTAACACATCTAAGTGCCAGGTTCTACACATTGGCCACAACCCCATGCAGTGCTACAGACTGGAATCAGAGTAGCTGGAGAGCAGCCAAGCAGAAATGGACCTGGGGGTGCTGGTTGATAGTAGGATGAACATGAGCCAGCAGTGTGCCCAGGTGGCCAAGAAGGCCAATGGCATCCTGGCCTGTATCAGGAATAGTGTGGCCATCAGGAGCAGGGAAGTCATTGTGCCCCTGTACTCAGCACTGGTTAGGCCACACCTTGAGTACTGTGTCCAGGTCTGGGCCCCTCAGTTTAGGAACGATGTTGACTTGCTGGAACATGTTCAGAGAAGGGCAACAAAGCTGGTGAGGGGTTTAGAGCACAAGCTCTATGAGGAGAAGCTGAGGGAGCTGGGGTTGCTTAGCCTGGAGAAGAGGAGGCTCAGGGGAGTCCTTATTGCTGTCTACTGCTACCTGAAGGGAGGTTGTAGCCAGGTGTGGGTTGGTCTCTTCTCCCAGGCAACCACCAAAAGAACAAGAGGACATAGTCTGAAGCTGCACCAGGGGAGGTTTAGGCTGGATGTTAGGAAGTTCTTCACAGAAAGAGTGATTTGCCTTTGGAATGGGCTGCCCAGGGAGGTGGTGGAGTCACCGTCACTGGAGGTGTTTAAGAAGAGACTGGATGAGGCATTTGGTGTCATGGTGCAGTTGATTAGATGGTGTTGGGTGATAAGTTGGACTTGATGATCTTGAAGGTCTTTTCCAGCCTGGTTAATTCTATTCTATTCTATTCTATTCTATTCTAGTCCAGCTATTTCAGCAGCATTTATTTGGCTGATATATATACATATGCTACTGAAATTTTCAATCTGCTACAAGAAAAATAAGGAATAGGGTTTCTAAATAATTCACTTTATGCATCCAAAATGTGAGCATTAATTTCTAATTAAGGCTAAGTAGCAATATTTTTCAGTGAGTGACATCAAAAATACTAAACTTCCTGATTATATGAATGGAAATAAGTGAGATGCACTGCAGGATAGCTATGTAGCTATGTAGGTACATAGTTGATTGTACCTAGAAAGAAATGGGATACACAAGTCTAATAGTAATAACTGAAAGTATTAGGTAAGCATTCTCTCTCTCACGCAACATATAATAGAAGTAAACAGCATGTAGAACTGAAGCAGTTTAGATGCTGAATTCATTTGGACTATCAAAACCTCAAAACTGTATTGTGCAATGCAAGTACTTTGCTGAATTGGAAATTTTCAACTGTTGTTCTTGATCATTGATGTAAGTACCCTAAGTATAGTTAGATCTAATGGAGCATGTCCAAAGGAGGGATTGGAGCACCTCTGCTACAAAGACAGGCTGAGGAAGCTGGGGTTGTTCAGCCTGGAGAAGAGGAGGTTCCAGGGAGACCTAACAGGAGCCTTCCAGTACCTGAAGGGGGCCTACAAGAAGGATGGAGAAAGACTGTTTACAAAGGCCTATAGCAATAGGATGAGGAACAATGACTTCAAATTAGAAAAGAGCAGATTTAGATTGAACATTGGGAACAGGGCAGTGGAACACTGGAACAGATTGCCCAGGGAGGTAGTTGGGGCACCATCCCTGGAGGTGTTCAAGAGGGGATTGGATGCGGCACTTGGTGCCATGGTTTATTAGTCATGAGGTCTGTGGTGACAGGCTAGACTTGATGATCTTTGAGAGCTTTTCCAACCTTATTGACTCTATGATTCTAAGGTTCCAAAAAGGGAAGTACAATGTCCTGCATCTGTGGAGGAACAACCTCAGGCAACTCAGTACATGCCAGGTGCCAACCAACTGGAAAACAGCTTGGCAGAAGAGGACCTGGGGATCCTGCTGAACATCAAGTTGAACTTTAGCTAGTGATGTGCACCTGTGTCAAAGTGTTAAGAGTATACTGGGCTGCATTAGGAGGAATGTTGTCAGTAGGTTCAGGAAGGCGATCCTTCCCCTTCTCTAAGCACTGGTGAAACCACGTCTGGAGTATGAATCCAGTTCTGGGTTCCTCAATGGAAGAAAGATGCGGACATAGAAGACTCCGGGGGAACTTTATAGCTGCCTTCCAACACCTGAAGGGATCCTACAGGAAGGATGGAGAGGGACTTTTCATGAGAGTGTCTACCAATGGGATAAGGCAAAAGGGTTTTAAGCAGAGGGAGAGTAGGCTTAGACTGGAGGAGGAAGTTCTTCAGTGAGACTCTGGAATAGGTTGCCCAGGGAGGTTGTGAATGTCCTCCCTAGGGATGCTGAAGGCAGATTAAACGAGGCCTTGAGCATCCAGGTCTAGTTGTGAGGTATTCCTGGCCATATCCGGGAGGTTGAAGTAGATAATCTCTAAGGTCTCTTGCAACCCAAACCATTTCTATGACATATCAGACAGAGTCCAGCAAAGGGCCATGAATATGATGATGAAGTGATTGGAATGTCTTTCCTACAACAGGCTGAGGGATATGGTACTGTTTGGTCTGCAGAAGAGAAAGTTCAGGGCATCTCACAAATGATCTCACAAGTGTATATAAATGCCTGAAGGGAGGGTACAAATAAGACAGGGCCAAACTCTTTTCAGTGGTGTCCAGTGACAGCACCAGAGGCAGTGGGCACACACTGCAACACAGGGGGTTCCTTCTGAACATTAGAAAACACTTTTTCATTGTGAGGGGGACCAAACATGGGTGCAGATTGTCCAGAGAGGTTGTGGAGTCCCCATCCTTAGAAATCTTAAAGAACATCTGGATACACTATATGCAGCCCTGCTTGAACAAGGGGATTAGACCAGATGATCTCCAGAGGTCCTTTCCAACATTAACCATTCTGTGATTCTGTGATATGAATAGGAATAGCTGATATTCTGCCACTTCAAGAAGGGAAAAAGATACATATTAGCAACCAGTGCAGACAGTGGAGGAAACCTCAACTTCCCCTGCTTTTTATTATTGCCTTAGTATTTCTCTCAGAGGAGATGGAGAGTTCACTACTTTTCACTTCTGGTTTCCTTCTGAGACATACCTTATGAGTTTGTTAAATTCTTTTTCAGAGAGCCAAAGCAATATAAGTAGATAATACTGAATGTGTCAGGAAATAAATAAAATCATGTATTCACAGCAAGGAATTTGGTTGGAGGCCATTTTGCTCCTGAAAAACACAAAGTGGTAAGAACCTATGTCTTTTATGGATTGCTTCCTTGCACTTGAAGCTATTTGACTTCCAAAATTAAATGTTAGACCACATAGTTTAGCAGGAGATTAATTGAATGAATTTTGCATTACAACACATACATAGACTTTTTCAAAATAAAGGGAAAAAAAACTTTCTTTTGTTGACATGAATAGTGCTTTTGGAATGTGAATGGCCTCTGGAAACTAAATTAATTCAGTTATGCTTTGTTCACTTTTCTTAGAGCTGTTATTTTTGTATGATGATCAGCAGTAGCTTAAGTAATATTATAACATTAATATCTGTCACAGAGATGTTAGGAAGTTTTTCAGTATCTGCATTAAATATTCATGTCAGTAATATAAAATAAATCAATCAAAACCATCTAATTGTATTCTATTTTTACTTTCAACCAAGAATCACTTAAAGTATTCATTTTAACTGACAAAAAAAAATCTCAAAAATTGACATTTTATGGGAGTTTCCAGTGGAAAAATATTGTAACTAGTGAATGAAGGGGGGGAGACAATTTTATAATATAATATACATCAAGAAAACATTATGAAGAAGGATAAAAATTAAATTGGAAAATTATTTTTAGGCAATAAGCAGAGACTTACTGGCAAGTGATTAATATGTATTTTAATAGAAACTACAAGCCTATGAGACTAATAAAAGGCACAAAATACCAGAAATGGTTTAATTGGTAGATTTTGTGTGTAGTGAGATAAATTAGGGTTCTGTTACAGTTGTATGGACATGAACAAACACAGTATCCATCTAAACAAGAGGACACAAAAGCACACTTTTATAAAAGGTTGATATTGGTTTGCTATCTTGTCTTGGGCTTTGGCATTGCTAGGAGCTTAAACATGCCTCGGAAGCATGTTTAAGCTCCTACACTGGAACTACCATATTTTGTGATTCAATATAAGTTTCCATGACATTGTTGCTTCATTTAGCAAATAATATCATATGCACATTTTATTTATTCCTGTGTTGCTATTCCCATGTAGAACTTACAGTTTGTACCTAAACTGAAGGGAAGCACATTTATGACACACTCTGCAGTCCTGAATTTTTAGCCTTCAGACCAGGATGCCTGATGAAAAACTCTTCCAACCAAGCAGAAGGATGTTAGGAATTTAGGGGTGATGCATAACAGGCTCATGCTGTATGTGCCACAGATCCAATGAGACTTGTTAGAAACAACACAGGATTAATTTTCATGTTTGTAATTTGTATAAATGAAGACAAACAGGAAGAAAATTAATGGTTTACGTTCCAATACTGAGTGATCTAAAACCAAAGACTGGCTAGTCTTGGTAATATCCACAGGTATTTTATATAAAAAAAAAACAAAACAAACCAACAAAAAATCACAACCATTAAAAGCATCACTTTTCCAAGTTTAAGTATTCTTTGCTTATGGAGCATATTCTGATAGACAAGGCTATGATTTTCAGAATTTAGTATTGTTTGCATCGATGTGGCTGCTCAATTCTGAAACTGAGATGCTGTGACAGGATCCTAACTAGAGCAGAGAATTTATTCTGGAAATCAGGGTTCTGACTACAAGAAAGCAAAAAAATGCACAGAAAAAGATGAGAATAAGCACAAAGTTTGAAGAATGTTATGTAGACCACTTCTATGTTCCTGAAAGCAAATATGTATATAGGTGTATATCATATGACCAAAGCACACTAAGTGCAATGAAAGTTCCTTCACGATCTTCAAACCTCATCTCTAAACCTGTATCATTTCACAAGGTCTCCAAAGACACTTATTACTTTCTCACCAGTTACTTTAGTGATTTGAAAGAATAAGAGAGCTAGCATTCTTTATGTATATAAAAATAAACAAATTCATCATATTCCATATATTTCTACTTTTGTCATACCATAGGTAGCTTAACAAAAAGGCAATGTTTTGGTTGGGGTTTTTGGTTAGGCTATTTTTTTAACTCGGTGCAAAATATAGTACTAACGAACCATTTGATAATGAATAACTGACGATCATATATGGTGCCAGTGAAACAAGACAAGAACTTCAAGTATTTTTCTAATAAAAAGTTTCTTTCCGAGAGTCCCAAATTAACTCAAGTCTTATCCTCTCACAATCCTATATGTCACTGCAAGCAAGCTCCCTTTTCTTCCTGTCCCTGCATAATTTTCTTCTATGTGTTTCATGGCAATCTATATTTTTTTCTTGACTTTTTTTCCATATCTTCCTCATATTTCACGTGCCACATTTTCTTTGCACTCTCACTCTTCCTCTGGGACTGTATTTGCTGTAAAATTCCACCTGCACTGATGCCTTTACTGTGCATCAGTAATTAAAGGCAGCCTGCTTCAAACTTACTGGAAACAACAGTTGTAGCCGTTTTTCTTGGTAGAAACCAAATTTCATTCTCCTTTGAACTTGGGGGGGGGGGGGGGACGGGGACGGGGGGGAGGGGTGTGTCAGCTTTATTTGAAACCTTGTTTCAGTTCAATTGAAGACACTGGAAAAGTATCTGCTCCAGTATACCTTACAGAGAAGGGATCCTGCCTCTTCTGAAACTACAATCAAGTTTCTTCAGTTCTGAGTCAAAATCCTCTTACTCAGGATCTCAGATCAGTCCAGGTCTAAACAGCTGAGAAGCTACCTCCAAAACTGTTAAATAGCTAAAGAAGACAAGTTTTAATTGTTAGGTACTTGGGGGGTGAGGGGAGAGTTCCAAATGGCAGGACACCTGTTATACAGCTACTTACCAAAGCAAGTTGAATTTACTTTTATCCTGAGTATATTTAGATCAAGAGGTAGAACCCACCCCCTTTTTTCTTCTGGTTTCCTGTTATTGTTGCTGCAGATGTATATTTCTTCTTCCATTTCATGTTTTGCTTTGATAAAGAGCTAAGTTGTGAGTCTTAGCTTAAAACTGTGCTGGAATCGTCAATGTTGGTTTTGAATTGCTTTACTATCTGAAGATCACTATCAAAGTGACTGTTTCTTCTTAAGAAAAGAGGTAAGACTATATCTGCTCTACCTGCATTGTGTTCTGATACTTGAATACCAGGTATCTCTCTTGGATTTGACAAATTGAATAGGGAGTGATGGATGAAAAAATAAGATGATGATAAAATACCTGTCTCTCCTCATGTCTCCAAATGTTGAAGACATCTTTCCTCAAAGTTTTCAGTTTATTAGTAGAGCAAGTTAAAATTTCCTTCCCATGAGGATTTTTTTTTACTGTACAACCATGACAATGTAAGTTACTACTACCCACAGGAGATTGCTCTCATTTCCACTGTGTTTTACTGGCAATTTTTCTAGAAATGTAGATCTAAAGGAAACAAAACATGCATATGTAATCTTTCCTGCTACAGAGTTTTTCAAGGAAAATGGTTACATTCCCTTCTAGACTGTTCTTTTCTAACATAATCTAGATGCTTTCCCATTCCTCAGTTTATAATGCAGATGATTAAAAAGGCCAGCAACTGAGAAACTTTTTTCTTTCACAGCATGATTTAAAACACACCTCTCTGTTGCCGCAGTTATAGTGTACATCTGCAAGCACACAACCATGCACAAATACATATGTATAATACACAAATTAAAACATTTTTCACGCTAAAAGTTTAATCATTGTAGGAAAAGATTTGTTATACTTTTCCACTTTTTCTTGGTCTATTTTTGTTTGATTGGTTGGTTGGCTTTTGGGTGTTCTGTTTGTTAACGTTTGATTGTTGTTTTTATTTTTCTTTAATATCTTCTTCAAAGATCATCATACCTAGAGCTTTTTGTTTACTGTTCTCAAATTAAGAAGTAATTTGCTGTTGAATGCTGTGGTTGAAAATACATTCAAAAGGAAGTCAGTAGTACTTTTTTGGGGGAAAGTATTACTGTATATTTTCTTGGTGATCAGGAATGTAGGATTTGGAAAAGCAGTAACATTTGGAGTCTAGATTAAAAAATATACTGCCTCCTCTTTGGTTACAGCTAAGCACTCAAAACCCGGGTTATTTTTTCCATTCCTTGAATATCTGTGAGTTTCTTTCCTTTCCAGTTTATTTACCCAAGATAAAAATTGCAAGTGTTTTTAAGTGTAATTACAGCTTGGTCTCCTGCTTCAAATGCCATCAGGTGTAATATGACTTCCACTAAGGAAGGGAAACTCATTGAAAAATCAGTGCCAGTTAACACTAGTTGGGGTCCAAATTAGCAAGCACACTGTAAGAAAGAATAATTTTCTATCTTAATATTTATTAAAATATTCTGATATTCCAGTTGCATGTGTGTGTACCTCAAGTGCAGCTTTTCTGTATACTACCTGTGCATCTGAGACTTTGTTAGGTTCATGACAAGTGGTATCTACATCTGATATAAGTAAAGGTAACAGGGTTAAGAATATCAAGCCGTAAGAGGATATATGACAGGTTCTTCTCTGACAGGCAGCTGCCTCTGGGTTATGTTCAAACTGCCTAGCCTAGGCTCTTAATTTTCACTTTGCAGGACATGAAGTGCAGCCTCTAAATCCTGTACCTTACCTGTGATAAGGTACAAGAATTAGAAGCCTGTATTCTAGATACAATCAGTGGCAAAACCAACCAACCAAACAGAAAACAATATAATTGACTTTTGAAGAGGCTTTGGTTGAAATTTACCATACACTATAAAACTATTTAAAAAGTACCTTGTTTGTTAACATCAGAACCTGGGATTACTGAGACATCTTTCTCCTTCCCTCACAAGTCATTTTTCCTGAATGTGTTTCTCTTACCTGTTGTAATATGAAACACTCATCAGAGTTAAAAACAAACATTAATTCAAACTCTTTACTAGTCTATCAGTGAAGAAGATCCTGAAGACTCCTCCTAAAGCATCTCTCAGATCCTACAAAGAGTAATTCAGTGTCTGAGAGATGGTCTTTTTCCACTTACTGTAGGCTTTGGCATATCTGCAAGGGTGATGGAGTGCTACCATGCTGCACAGTATGTTTCACAAAACAGGCCAGAAAGAGATGTTAGGAGCAGAAGTACAACCATAAAAGGTCCTGACTCCAGGCTTTGTGGTGCTTTTCTTTATTCAAGAGCAAAATCCTTTTCCCAGTGTGTGGTGCAGGAAAAGCAGAGGCATTGGTGGGGAAGATGCTTAGAATTAAAGCACCCCCCTGGAAAACAGAGAACCTGTGATGTTGACCAGCCTTATTCAGTGTCCACTCCTGGAAAATGCCTTAAAAGCAAGTATTGAAAGGCTGCTGGGTCATCCTATGGAAAACCATAACATGAGCTTAAGAGAGACAGCCAGTGAGAAGCATCTTCATTCTCTGGTCTCTGTGGGAAAACGGAAGCCCTGGGGTCTACTCACAACTGAAAAGAGCAAGTAGCTTGTGACTGGTAATAAAAACATGTTAGCTTTCAATGGTGGTAGCCAGTGAGAGAAATGTGAGCTGTGGGTAATGGGGAATGTAGAACAGACTGCGCTTGTGATTACAGAGTTCCAGAAGCAAGAGTAGAGGGTGAGTTTTGGCTTCCCTGGATTCCCAGGTGATGATGGGGTACTGTTTTGCACTGCAAAAGGGTGTTGAAGGCAGCTGTGATTCCCTGAACAGCAAAAGCTGTGTTTCTTCCCCCATCTTGACCTTAAGAAAGGTCAATATGTTCTTTCACACTATATCATCAGCTTGCATGGGAATAAAATAAATCATGATGAACTTCACTCCCATCATTCTCAAGGGTTTATGAAAAAAGGGGGAAACCTAACCCTAAATCAGTAAGAAGACACAAAGTAGAACCCAATCAAAATTACAAATTTTGCTTACTTTCTTGAAAATTACCCTTTCCCTAACTGGTATACACAGATTTGTAGATTAAAAAGAGTTTTAAGTAAGTATAGATAGTAGAGTAAATCTGTGGCTTCCCTATTACAGAGAACTAAGGTATCATAAAACACCTTCTATTTGCCTGCTGGAAGAACAAGAATACATGAGTTAATTTTCCTCTCTCCCAGGCAGAGAGTGGGTTTTCAAGGCAAAAAAAAAAAAAAAAAAAAACACCGAAACAGAAGAGTGGCTGATGCACTACTGAAAAGGCAAAACTAAATAAGACCAAATAAAAAGGCCAAAGGTGAAGATAGACCAGTCTCCCAGTAGGAAGAACAGAAATAATCCATTGGATAGTCCTTATCAGACAGCTACCAGGTACTTCAAAACTTGAGTTTGACAATAACAACGACAACAAAATCCATCTTTTAACAATAAATGAGCTTAAAACTATTTTATTATCCCAACAATCAAAAAAAAAATTGTAATAAGCAGTACCACACAGACAAAATTGTTCCAACAAACTTCCTTAAAAATCATTTTTTGGTGTCAAATTAATGTTAATTTGAGTAAAGTACTATATGTTAGCACCAACATTAGGCAGGAATTTGTGTTGACTGATTTCTGCCATCTGTTCATGACTCAGATGTCACTTACTCTAGCTTTCAAATAGGAAAAACAAAACCAAAACTTGCTCTTCCAAGTCTCAGTCAAGGTATTTGAACTTACATGAATTTTCAACATTCACTGAAGGGTTTCTTTGAAAAATATCCCTCATGTTTAGTTACACTTAAGCAAAAAGCACCCTCTGCAAGATATCAATGCATTAAAGAGAAGGAAACAGTAAGTATTGTAATTAGCAAATGTTTTGCTAACAGCTAGAAATGTACATCCACTCCACAGACTTGTTGGAACATAAACTGCTTTCCCCCCACTACATCTGGTACCAATTTTTTTTAAAAAAGGTCTTAGCAACCAAACATTACATATATCATTTTAAAGAGGCAGTTCACAATAAATTACTGCCTCCTTTAAATAATACGGAAGCTTTTGCCTGAGAGAAAGAAACAGAATTAATAGACCAGTGCTTACTCCAAGTGTCAACCAATTTAGATTAAAACAAACCAACCAAACAAACCCAAAACAAAAAATCAAACAAACAAGACAGCAGCTTGAGGCCAGGAGTACTGGCAATCACAATTTGCAGTCAAAATCCCTTTCTGCCTTAATTCCTTTAATTTCATTCGATCCGCGTCTTCTGAGAAACGCCTGGTGCCCTTACAACCTTCCGCTCACCGGCAGCACGGGAGGAAATGATTTGCTCCCGCGTTTAGTGAATGGCCACTTCCACCCACCCTGCTCCTTGGCCTCCTCAACGCCTAGGAGGAGAGCCGCGCGGCCCGGCCGCATCGGCCCCTTCCCTTCACTCCAGGGGCGGCTGCCCTGCGCGTGGCTCGGCGCGGTCCGGGGGCCAGAGCTTCGCGGCCCATCCCGTCACACCGCCAGCGGCCGCTAGGGGGCAGCAGGGAACGCGGCAACGGGGCCGGAGCCGGAGCCAGTACTGGTGCTGGGCCGGGCCGGGCCGGGCCGGGCCGGGCGACGGAAGCGAGTTGGGACTGCCGCTCGGGCAGTGAGGCGCTGAGGGCCGCCTCGCCCGCCGTACGTGTCGGCGCCTCCTCGTCAAGGCGACGGGCCGTACGTCCTGGGAGGAGGCGAGCTGTGGGGAACCCTAGGGAGGGGAAAAGGGCCGAAGGCCGGCAGCGAGCAGCGCTTCCCAGTCAGGCGTTCTCAGCAGGTTACAGCCTTGGGGAGCCAAAAGTGAGTCAAGCACCTGCTTGGCCAGGAAGGGCCCATGCGCTGCGGCACAGCGCTGCTCGCTGGGGCACGCCAGTTCCTGACATCGCCACACTGCTTTCTGTTTCAAGAACAAAGAACTCTTACTTTCAAACGGTAATCGCTTAATATTTCCCATCTGGTAATGCTGCCAGAGTCAGTAGTTGCTCCATGTTAGGTCATGGGCCAGAAAGTTCTTAGGGGTGTTGGGGCCGACAGAAGCCTGCTGGGGCTTTGTCTGGGGAAGGACCAGGATCTGCACCTGAGATACATCACCCTGTGGCTCCCCTGGTCCATGAGCAGCTGGCCTGAGCCTGGCCTTTAGTAAAGCACCCGCAAGTGATGTAACAGAGGTGAGCCCACAGTGTGTTTTCCATGGGCAAGCCACGCACAAGACTCCATCACAAGAAGGATTTCCAGCTGTTACTGTTCCACTCTACTTGACTTTGGTAGGCAGGAGCTGGCCCCAGGTTACAGGAAAAACTGGTCCAGTGATGAGTGATCAAGATGAACAGGGTCTAAAACATAATTACAAAAAGGTAGCTGAGGGACAGGCTTCTGTGGTCTTGGGAAGAGATGATTCACTAAGAAGAGACCTAGAGATTGCTGGCAACTATTTGAAGGGCCATTACAGAGATGACAGTAGTGCCAGGTGATGTAAAGACTGGAGAAATACTACACATTCACTCTTGAGAGGTTCAGTTTGGACATTAGAGAACGAAAGGTAAGGAGGGTTGTTCAAGACTAGAAGTTGTCCATGACACCAAGAAGTCAGTCCTCGGAGGGTTTCAAACACCAAAGCTGACTAGCAAGGGGGCTAACAGTTGTGTTATAATTAGGAGATCAGACTCCATAATCTCCAAAATCCTCTTCCAACCAATGATTAGTGACTCTATGATTTGTATATTTGCCAAGTTTGACAGATGTGGCTTTCTTGGCAAATTAAGAATATACAGAAAAGCACAAAAAGGTACTGTAATTCACCAGAAAGTTTTTTTAAAGTTTGCTCTAAGTATAGAGTACAACAAGTGTTATATTGCTGTTGCATGGAACTGCTGTGTGTCCTTTCATTTATAACTGCACTTTCAGCTGGGTGAATGAGTTTAGGCATTCATTTGTTTCTACAATGGAATAAAATTCCTTTGGGATAAACCTTAACACAGGATTTATTGGCTTATAAGCATCCCTGTCCTGCAAATACTTATGAAATAAATTAGTTGACCTATTTTGAATCTCATGGCTCTGCAGGTGTAAGTAGGATTTTTAAAGCATTTTAAATCTTACTAATAAAAAGATCATAACTTTGCCTTAGACATCATTTGCTGTTAAAAGATAATAATTCTGTGAATTAGGTGTTATGCCTCCTGGTTGCAAGATGTGCATCTCTGAATATATATTGTGAGTAATCAAATGGTAAATCTAGACAACACAGAAATTTTATCTCACTTTCACCAGAGACCAGCACTACCAATGAGAACTGTAACTATTAACTTCTGGCCACAAAGCCTAATTTATCAAGATGCCATATAAACCAGAAAATTAATTAAATCTGGGTTAATACATGTGACTGTATTCAAGTGGTCTCCTCCAGGAGCAGACATGAGTCTTGAACAACAAGAAGTTAATCTAGCAAATTCCAATTTAGTCCTGAAAGGTGTAGGTTTTCATGATTTTCATCTTATAAAGCAAAATTGAGTTTCATTTTCCTCAAAAACTGTAGCTTCAGTCAAAAGTAGAAATTTGAAGCATTACTGTGGGCACCGACAATGCAAAATACCCCACTGCAGTATTTAGCAGGGAGAAAAGGATAATAAGCTGAAAGCTCCTTACATTTTTGCAAATGGTGTTAAGGAAGTGTGGTGTGTTTATCACATCATTACTGACTGATACAATACATGAAAGAGCATCCCAGGTTTGCTGTATTCTAGCCAAGAAAAAAGGTGCCTTTTTTGTAGAATCTAAAAGTGTGAGAGTTCATGATTGAAGCAACAAAGATTTGGTCTCAAAAGTTAATCTCTTTTTGATTCAGTAGTCATGGGCTAAACACATTTCCAGGTGTTAGTGAAAAACAAACAACAAATGCCACCTTTAAATTAAATCTACAACTCAGAATATCTTTCTTAAAAGAATTATCTCCTGTCCCTGGAGACATTCAAGATCAGACTTGATATGTCCCTGAGCAGCCTGATTTAGTTGGAGGTGTCCCCCCGCTCACTGTAGGAAGTTGGACAAGATGACCTTAAAGGGTCTCTTCCAACCCAATGCAGCCTGTGAATCAGTCTACAGCTTACAAATTTTTTTCTTCAGCTTCAAGATACCTGCTGAAATTGTTTTCAGAATTAGTGTCTCTGTGTGACTGGACTTGTGCTAAAAAAGTTTACTACTGCATTCTACGTCGTATCTGTGCTCCAAGCCCTCAGCTGTCTTCCCTCAGGAGTGCCATGGCTTAGTTTGTTAATTTCACCCACAGGAGACTGAATATCAAGTTTTTCTCACGAAGTACATACTACCTACACAAGCTCCTTTTTCAAGCTGTACAATAACTGAGCAAGAAATGCGTACTAACACACTTTTAAGAGGTTGAGAATGGCCTAAGGGAATTCCTTACCAGTGGATGTGATGCCAATTGTCAATCCCCTCTGAAAGCAGAGTGGTAATAGAAAAAAGTAGTATGTCAATATGGTATTTTTCTTCACCTTAATCATCTGAATAGTGTTCTACAGCCTGTACTGAAGCACACACACACAAACCCCCCCCCCCCACAAACAAAAAAAAAAAAAAAAAAAAAAAAAAAAAAAAAAAAAAAAAAAAAAAAAAAAAAACAACCCCAACAAACCCCCAACCAAAACCCAAAGACAAAAGGCATGCAGATTTGCAGATGTTACTCAAGCAGTATTAGTGCTAATAAGACTAAACCTATATGCTGACAACAATAATGGATATACATGGAGCTATCTGAGAGCTTGGAGCAGCTCTCATCCACACAGCCTCTGCAGTGAGACAGAGGGTAGGTCTTCCTTTGCAGAAGGTGAGGTGTATCCCCCTCAGACTTTTAGAAACCTTGATAAAAGCTTTATCAGTCCTACTTCCTTCCCTCAAGTGCTAAGTGTAGACAGTGCACATGCTAACAAAACTTTCAGGGCAGCACAGGGGAATGAAATGTAAACACCCCAGTGGGTGGGTACTGTCCTTTCCAGGGATTTCACCAGTTGTTTCCTGTGTCACAGAAATAGGCATACAGTAGCTCAAAGTAAGCATGAAAAATGGCATATATGAAAAATGTTATCAAGCCCTTTACATGATAAGGACCATTTTTTATGTTTTCCAACATAAATCAACTAAATATTCTATTTTGTCAGTGTGGCAATAAAGAGTAACTGCTTGTGTGTTGTACAGATTTGTTTTATCACATCTCTGGTGTGGATATGCATTTGCATGCATACAGAAGCAGAATACAAAGTTTTCTGCTAAATGCCATAGCGTGTTACACCTATGACCTGCCAAGAGAGTGAACTATTCCCAAAATTGTATTTGGCTTTGTTTCAGGAAAAACGGTTTTGTTTGGTTTGTGCTTCGTTTGTTTGTTGTGCTCTTCCTAATGACCTAACATTTACATTGTGTGAATTACAAGGAGATGAGGCTGAGGAGTAGACTGGGGACACATGCCATTTGTTACAGTAGATTTATCATTTGAGATTTAAAGATTTGCACAATCATTCAAAACCAAATTTAAATAAGCTTTAATGGTTTGGCATTTTTCAGCTATTCAAAAATGGAAATACCAACATGAGTGATGAAGTTAAAACATAACTGTTGTAATGGAGAACAGAGTTGAAATGTGTGCTTTTAAGGACATTTGGGCAGAGATGACTTTCCCAGTTACACCAAAGGGCAATTTTTGCCATTAATAATCCTGGATTCCACTTTTTTCATGTGACAGTGTGTTTTTGAGGCAAGTCTATGAACCGAGTGTTTTTATTTTAGAAATGTTTCAGTGATTGCTTACTAATTGCAACATTCAGTCATACATTAAACTTTAAACAGCTTTCTGGTGATCAAATGGATATTATTCATATTTCAGAATATGCCAAAGGCCTATATGTTTGAAGACATTAATGAAACTAATACCACCCTACAGGTTTACTAAAAGACTATGTATATAAAGATGGAAGAAATTTGGTTTAATGAGAAGTGTAATGTTGTATCTTTCCAGAATATAAAGAGAATATAAATAACTTTTAAATGGTAGAAATAATTTTACAGGCTACATAAACATATAAACATGTGCTTTAGAGACAGGGGTGCTTAAAAAAATTAACCAAACAGTCTTTACTCATTATGTGGCCCAAGTCGTAACTAAGAGCAGATATTTAGAAAAGGACATATTTAGGAAAAAAAATCAGCTAAATTTAATATTTTTTTGTTAATAGTGTAAATAAAACAAAGCTACTTTATACACAGAGAGCACAATTACATTCCATACATTATAAGCATTACCTTCAAAACAGATGGAAATTGTACCAGCTCACATTGCTTTTTAAACTTAAAACTGGAAGATTAATTTTTTTTTTCCCCATGAATAGGTTACTTTGCATGTTAAATCAGTCTCTGAATTAGTAAATATCCCACAAGGTTTCATTCAAAGCTTTCATAAAGGTTTCAGATTTTTCATATTTAAAACTTTCCAGTGTACAGAAGTGATGAAACATCATTCCATAGTAATTTTTAAGGCAAAATTTCTCTCACCAGATTTTAGGTATCAGTTGTGTAAACAAGTGCATTTGAGCTAGTCATCCTGGGCTGTCTTTGTATTCAGAGTTGAAAAGAATTTTTGGGGTACAATTCATCTGTCTAGATTTGGGTTTCTTTTCTAATTTGTGATGAATTAAACCAAAAACTCACCAGTTTATTTCCACTGATTGTGAAAGAAACCACTGGCACACATCCTACCCTTTGTCACAGAACTATCTTCTAGAGCTTTGCTTTGTATTTAAATATAATTAGTAGTGCAGCTTTTGCCTGCATTCCTAGAAAGCTAGATTTATTAGATTTTATATTTTGATGTGTAACAGTTTCATTGCCATTAGAGTTAAATCTACCAGAGCCTAGATCACTGTGAAAATGCACTAACATCTATTTTATCTACAGTACCTTGGATTACTGAATATTAGCCTTACAGAAAAAGAATTCCTTATAGAAAAATAATTCTGGATATTAAAATGTAACAGATTTCATTTTGTGTAAACGTGAAATTGGGTTAAGGCATCTACCTCACCAAACGAAACAAAAACAAACAACCCAAAACGCCCTAGTAAAGTGCTATTGACTTACAAAAAAGCAGTAGTTAATTTCACCCAACTTTCTAGCACAACTAATTTAAAACAACTTTTATAGACCTATTTTCATGTTTCTACAGTAGTACAGAGGGAAGAGAATTCTTCAATAAAGTAAATCTTAAGTTTACACATTAAACATCCATCAGCTGCTGACTAGAGAAACTGTCAGAGATGGTTGCACTAGATAATCATTGTAGATCCCTTACAACTGAAATATTCTATTCTCACATTATTTTCTTTTCTGGTGTCTCCTAACTGCTGTTTCCATGTCTGAGGTTCTGACTACATTGTCTAATTCTTCTGCTCATCTGTTCTATCCATTTTACATCAGAATGATTTCAACAAAATCTGAAGCCTGTGCTTCCAAGCATAAAAGGTTCTGTTAAGCATTGATATTTTGAATGATTTTTTTCTGGATCTTCAATTTTTAGGCAGCTCACTAATCATATTCAACTATCTTCCAATCATCATGAGAACCTGTTTCAGTCTTTGTTTTACTACACATCCATTCTGCTAATATTTCCCCTGGTAGGAAAACCTGCAATATGGGGTGATTATATACTTAAATCTACTATAGAGGTAGTCATAACAGGCATGGAGTGATCCATCAGATGTCAGTTTGAAACACTGATTAATACATTATTAATAATTTCATAGATAAATCTATCTTCTCAAGGCTGAACCTTTAATTTCCCACCCTTGCAGCTCTAAAATTTTTGGTAGCATTTTCATCTTCAAGTGACATCTTTATCAAAATATTGCCAATAGAAACTTTAAAAAACTATTATTTAACTTCCTAGCTTTTCTATTTGTAGAAAGCAAAATTGTAGAACTGACAAAGTGTATGCAGTGACTGTTACTACGTCTGTCTGGAAAAGTCATTTCATTTTGGCTAGCTCTGCACCCACTTGCTACACTTTCCTTAAAATTCTGCCTTTCTTAAACAAGTAGTTGTTCAGAACTCAAAAACTACATGGAGCAATTTATACCACTTCAGAGTGTTTGGAATTTACACAGCGACACTAGTAAATAGGTTTGGCTGAGGAATTGCCAGCCTAATATCATATGTGTTTGCCAAGGATGCTCGAACTCATAAATGAAAATACTGTGTATATGACATTACAGACAAAATTTTGCCAAGCAAAAATGAATTTCAGTTGAATTACTTGTTAGCTACTCCTTTCTAATGAGTAAAAGAGAGATCCCAGATATTATAGATAGAAAAAGCTACTGAATCCTTATATAAATGTTGAACAATATGAAACACTGATTTTTGAGTTATAATTCCAACCTTCAAATGGCATTGACAACAGCAGGGCACCTGAACTAGATTTTTAGAAATCCGTGATGAACTGAAATTCTTGATTCTTGGTTTCCAGCCAAAAATTGCACTATTGAAAACAGACTGTTGAAAACATTTCCCAAAATGTCTATTTTTCTGTGTATTTCATTACATTTTTCCCCCAAAATACAGAATTGGATGAATACAGTCTCTTTTGAATACTTGAAAATATTATAGGTATTGTCTGAAAAATATTGCTATTTATAATGTAATGTTGCTTTATAGGGGGTGGGGGGAGATAGAGTTAAAAGCAGGCTTGGAACAAACACTAAAATATTCAGGAAGGGATACTATTGATATTTTCTTCTAGTTCTACTTCACAGCTCCCAGTATGTAGATTTTTTTATTACACAACTGATAAAAATGCTGTTATAATTTAAGGAAATTAAGGAATTTTCTGAAAGAGAAATCCGTTCACCTTTATTAGATGTCTTACACCTAAATGCCCTGAGTTTGTTGAAGCAATCTTTCTAAAACAAGTGATGGGTAGTCAGTATTAAGAGGGCCTTCAGAGGGTGATTCTGCCTGCTTCAGTTTAGCAAGTAAACCTAAACTAATTGGATTTCCTTATGGATTCATTTTTTTTCCCAAAAAATCCTAGCCTCCCTCATCGTCTGTACAAAGCACTCAGGTTCCCTGAGAGCAGTTCAGTAGCTTACAGGATAGGATTAATCATACCTAATTTAAACTGTTTAAAAGCTGATTGTCTAGTCTAAGCTTATTGCTTACATTTCAACTATGATCAACAGCAGAAGTATGTCTTTCTGAGGATAATTTATCTCATCCTCTGGGGATGCCTGTTAACTCCACTGACTATAGATATCCTACTGTGAAATAAAAGATAGTCAGGGAATGAGCTCAAACACTGCATACCTACTTACTCCCACTACTTAATTCTTTCCCATCCTCCTGGAAGTTCTTTGGATTATGACAACTTGTTTTCTCACAGCTAAATCCACTGTATAAGGTGTGGATGCAATTAATGACATTAAAGTTGTTCGGTGAGCACCAGAATCAATTAAAATCTAAAGCAGAATTCCATCCATCTTCATTAGATACTTTACAGTTCAGTTCAATATGTCTTTTGAAGCTGTTCTTCTCAAGTACCTAAGTTTCCTGGAAAGCAAGTGCTGATAGTTATGGCTACTTAGTGCTACTCACTTTCAAGCCAAGGGGCTTGTCCCTAGCCCTGTTTCATTCAGCACTACAGACATAGCCTACATGATTAGTTTGGGGTAAATAACTAACTTTCAGATGGCCAGTGCTGGTAAGGTAACTCTTACCTAAGAAGTAGGTGGAAATAAGGCATTTAAGTCAGGTAAATTAAAGTTTCTTACTGACAAGTATGTAGCTGGCAGTGAATTGAGAGCCCTTGCCAAAGTTGGTTGGTTTTATTTATTTTTTTCCCCAGTGGTATATACACCTCCAATCTCTTTCCCCTCTGCATTCACTGGCCTTTATGATAGGCTGAGTTCACACTGAAGCCTTTCTTTCATTTAGATTAATATCTTCTCTTCCCAAGTGCCTATTTTAATGAAAATCATAAGAGCTTACATATTTCTGATGCTTCCAGTTCTTTGTCAGAAGTGACATTAAGCAGTAAGTAACTGAAATTAAGTTTGTAGCATATACTCTACTGTACCCACACAGTGAATGTTGCCACAGGAGTCTTGTTTTCCTTAAAGGATCATCTGAAAATGTTTAAGTAACAATCAGTAAAGGCAATGCAATGTCCTCCTCAATATTGCAACTGTTTCACTGTGATGGTATAAATACTATTGATTTTACATATAGTGTGAATACCATAGATGTTATTTTTGGAAATATTAAAAAGGGTTACAGATGTAACTACTAAGTGACGGTAATCAACAACCTGTGGCATTTTGTTGGGAATGATAACTTTGTTTCTGGCATTATCTCTTTATTGATAGTTGGTTTCAGAAATTTGTGAGGAAATAAGTGTTCTTTGAAGATTATTACAGCTTTTATGAGAATGCATTCACAGGTGCCCTGATAATTTGTTACAGCATATCATGCTTGCTTACTTCTATTAGTATTCTTATAAACTGTTTGTTAGGAAAAAAATGAAGAGGAAAATGTTTGGAATAATAAAGATTGTGAAGCATACAGAAAGGTGTACTTTTTTCCAAAAATTTAACATCATTCACTTCCATCTTTAGAGACACAGGACTGAAAGTTGTCTACATATATTCACTTAGGTTGAGTGTTCACAAACTGTTACAAGTGGGAGCCCAGCAGGTGATAATAGAGTCAAACTGCAGTAATTTTTTTCCAAGAGTTACAGAAAAATGAAAGCTTCATAGGTACATTTGTTTCACATATCATAAAGCACACAAAAGCCCTGAAATGTGCTTTTCTCCTAGCTTATCATGCTGTGAGGTTACTGACTCTCTTTGAGACCTTTCAACTTAGCTAGTGTCATTTATACCATTTCCTAAGACCAAAGGCCAAAAATGTTGTAACCAGCTGGAATCAGCAGTACCCTAACATAAACAGAATGGAAAAGAATTTTGTTATTTCAGTTCCTTCCCATAGAACTTCTGTCTAAATCAATTAATTTTAAATTGCCTCACCTTCAGTCTTACAGTTTCTCATATGCCATCGTTTGTCTGGAATAAATTAAAATATATCACAAAAAAAAAATCTTTAAAACAAAATGTTATGCTTTTCAGCAGAATTCCATATTATAATCAGATTTAAAATAAGATGCACAGCAATTTAGTACTTGGTCTTTAAACCGGACAGCTGGGGAATTTTCTGTTTGGACTGCATTATCTGTTTAATTGAATCGCTTTCCAAGCAATGCAGATTGTGGTGAAAGGTGCCCTCTAGCAAGATGGCATTCCTGATTGGCTCATCTGAACTGTGGCATTATTGCTTTCTTTCATTTTGTTGTGTCATGGTGAGTCCATCATGATACTTAGGATCTTTAGGGAGGGTGGATCACCTTCCTGAATGTAGGATGTCAGGAATTAGGGGGTCATGTTGTTTGCATGCAGCCAAACAACTGAATTTCTATCCTGACATGGTCTGTTACTACAAAGGCTTTAGAAGAGTTATTTTAAGTCACATGTGCAATCTGCCTGGAGACCATAATCAGGTTGAATAACCAGGTGGTGGCATAGCAAAGTTGTACTGTTGTATTGAATCCACTGGTTTTGCATTCAACTCTAATTTATTTTTTTTTACTTCCTAAGGAAATAAACTCTCCTTTCTCTTCACTTCCATTTAAATTTTGTTCATCTAGAAAAGTGAGTATACAGTTGCACCAAATTCTTGTCAGTTATGTGTAAGCATCAGATATAGGACAGGACCTTGTAACTAGGGGTTCTTACAAGCATTATTAAACTGCATCTGTTCTTATTTCAGAGCCTTGATGAAGATAGACTGAAATCTGTGTTGCTAATGGTTTGTTGATCTGTGGCTCATTTGCAAGTTCTCCCTCTCCAAAAGATTTCTTGCATATTTTGTAGTCCATGATTATGCAAAAACAAAACCACAGATTTTTGTATTAGGGAGGTTTTCCTCTTCTAACTACATACTCTTAAACAAACTCTGTGGAAAATTCATGTCTTGCCCATGCATTTCATAATCTTGTAAGAGAACTTCTGGAAGCAGCAATTTTTGTATTTTTTTGTTTGTGTGTGTGTGATTCTTCTCAATCTCTTTACCTTCCATTCTTCATTTCTTTCTCTCCTTCATGTCTCATACCTCATTAGCACGTCTGACTGCTGCAGCAAGTCACCTATCTTCTTTGCTTGCTGTACTTCAGGTTCATTATACAATCACTGGAGTGGCCAGATCTTGACTTCATGTACTTCACAATGTCAAATGAGTCCCCTGTGGCATGGTCATACAAATGGTGGATACTTTGGGGGGGAAAAAATATTGTTATCATTCTCCAAAAGTACAACATGAAGATGTATGAAATTTAGTTTTGCTTTCCATCTAGCAAAAATATTTCTGGAGGTGTGGTTGTTTGAGCTTAACTGGGATTTAAGAGCTCAGATGGGGGCAAGGCTGAGAATCCCTCCCTGCTCCCCCCTCCTCTTTCCCAACAGAGAGGAAAAGAAAGGGAAGGAGCAAATCCACCAAGAAATAATTAGAGTCAGCTTGGAAGTAGAGAGGTAAAGAATTTTCTTTAAACTAGATATAGATATAGATATAGATATAGATATAGATATAGATATAGATATAGATATAGATATATAACAGGAAGGGTTCACAAGGGTAAGGAACAAGGATGGATAGGGAAAATATGAATACAAAACCAGTCCTTTGAAGAGGTGTGGATATAGCAGGGAGAGGACCAGGCCTGACCATGTGGCAGAAAAGCAGGAAGCCAGCAGCAGTAGGTCTTGTCCAGGAAAGGCAGGAGCCAAAAAGAGAGAAATGGCTGCAGTGTCCTCCTTTTTATAGGCTTGCTGGACAGGGAGGGGGAGTAAAACAGACTAACTCAGTTGCCCAGGGGGGAAACCCCCTCCAGGGAGGGCAGTGCTCTCACAAGCCCTTCCCACCCTGCTTTCAGGATGGGTGTAAACCATCACAGGAGGTTTAAGAAGGATAACTAATGGAAGTCTGCAGCAGTTTAGCGCAAGGGCTAAACCACCTGCGCCCCCAACAGAAAAGCTAATAATCTAATTAATTTAATAATACAATACATGATTACCTTATCCTAGCCCATTTGCAGCAGAAGCACAGTGAAATACACAGGGGGGAAAATAGCATAAACCAGAAAAACCAAAACCAGCAGCTACTCGACTCCCACTCTTTCTGCCACCATGCCTGCAGAAAAAAAGCCAACACCCAAGAAGCCAGAACCCAGCAACTGGAACAGGAAGCCTCCCATGTTACAATCTGAATTTCAAGCCCCATAATACTTTGCTCCAGTTAGCACTTTCACTTTTTTAAGATGGTATGACTGCAACATGGTATGAATAACAGCAGCAGGTTCAACTCAATCCATGACAGAGTCTAATTCCTGAGGAGGGAATTAACATGGTCCAGTTGTAGCCGTCTAAATCTGTAGCTTGCCTATACGAGTTATCTGGACTTCTCAGTGTAGAGAAAAAGGAATATCTAACGGTGCTGTGTGCCATTTACATTAAACAGCTATCTTAGAAGGTGGGAATCATTCATTTGAAAGATTATGCATCACTGCCTAAAATAGAAACCAACTTATAAAGTCATATCTGCAACCTTACGACAATGTTCTGCTTCAAGAATCAGTGGAAGAAAGGCTAATTATTCCAAATCTTGTGTGTCTGGGGAGGGCCGGGGGGGGAAGTAACAGGAACGGATATCAAGTTACAAGGACAGCAAAAGGAAGCTTGCTTTATCAAATAATTTCAGAACTCAAGTATCTCTTACTGAGTTAAAGCATATTTCGTCACTGTCCAGAAAGTGGCTAGAGTGAGAATAATGATAGAGTAACAGATATGCTGACATGAGGCTGTTGCATTATTTGAGGGGCTTGAGATAATACTGAGTGTATTTAATCATGCTTTTCTTTTAATTATTGTTTGCTAGGGATATAGCCAATATTCTTAAACATTTTTATAAATATTATTGTTCTATATAAATATTGTTTTTCTTTTCCTTAAAGTAGTATCGTTCTTTTCAGTTTCAAAATGATCTTGACATACATTTTTATTTCTCTAGTCCCTGGAATTGGGGCAAAGGGACAAGCTTGTTGGTACCACATCTACCTTCCTCTGATATTAAGATTGCAGTTTAGTAACATGCTAAGTTTTTTGTATTATTATAAAGAAAATACCTTCTTTTTATGATGAGGTTCCAAGCTCCTGCCATCTTTTTGAGTTGAACTATTTCTACCAAGTTATGTCATATTACATCTTCACAATCATTCAAGTTGCAAAGCTACACATTTCCTTGCTCCAAGTGAAATTATCTATCAACATTCTCCACAACTGATCATAAGCTATCAATAGTAGGACAAACAGAAGATCATTATTTCTGCCTCTGTTCCTTTCTGGTAACATACCTTGAGCCTCTTTATCTTCCTTCTACAGAATACCCTGTTGTGTAGTCTTAAACTGTGAAGGTATATGTTGACACAATGCAATTGTCTTCAAACTTTTAAAGTTGTAGAGTTTTCTCACTTCAGTTTGAAGCTCTTTGAAATTCTATGCAGACATAATTACACTGATGCAGTGCTAATACTGCTTTGTTTCAATCTAATAATCCTGTTTGTCAAACGTGAGGCATAAAATATGAAGATTATGTGAAGTGGGAATGTAGACGCTAGGAAGTTGGTAATTGTATCATATTTAGTAAGAGTTAAGACTAAATATGCCAGAGCATAAAACAATGATGTTCAACAGGTGAGTTCCATGATATACTAGTTATTGTGGATGCCTACATACAATGTTAACCTTGTGGAAACAAAGCATGATCAAAGGCACTTGAGGTTTGCAGGGCTGAGAGCTACTTCTTCTAGATTAGATCTTGGTAACTGGCACATAGGTATATGAACACATGTTGTTCTGAGCGGACTACTGATTGAAGCACCTCGCCAGTATGTAGTAGTACACTTCATGTAGTTTTTATGTAGTTACAGTACCTAAATTTCACCTTCCTTTATATTTAAAAGTAAAGAATCACAGACTACATCCAGTTGGAAAAGATCTCAAAAGTCATCCCAGTCCAACCCTCGACCCGCACTGAAGGACTATGAATGAACTAAGCAATCTTATGGTCTTGTACACTGAGGGGACATTTTGAGAACAGAAAGAAAGGTCTCTCATACCAGCATTCTTCACTTACATGATAGTTTGGGGATTTGGTTTTGGTGTTGTTTTAAAGGGGTTTTAGTTTGTTTTTATTTTTTCCTCTCCAGAAAGTGAGGATTAGATTAGACTTAATTAGTTTATTAATTATTAAGTAATTAATTAGATTTAATGATACAAGCCTTTCTAGTCTCTCACCTTTGACTAGCGATATAATAACAAAGCATTAGTAAAAGGAAGGAACAAGTAATCATATTGAAAGAGTAGAAATAATGCTTACAATGATATTCACTAAATATATTATAATCCATGTAACTATTCTCCTGCATGTAGCTGAGAAGACACTTTGCATTTATGAGTCTATATGCTGTGGACAAGGCCAGGTGACTAATTATTTGCTCAGAACTTCAGCTACAGGAGTATATCTGGCAGCAAAATGAGAAGAAGCATTTTGGACTTCTCCTTTATCTCTGATGGTTCTTGCAAGAACTCTATTTTATTATGTCTTTCCTGAGCCATAAGATCTCATGTGGACATCTAGATTCCTATCTGTGAAGTTTGCCCTGAGAGGCCCCACATTGTGTGCTAAATGAAAATGTAGCATGCCGAAGCTAACATTAACATAATACATGTACAGATATTTATAACCAACTCAACATTAACCATGTCAAGTGCAGGAAAGAGTCATTATTAAAAGCCCTCTATAATTCCAGCCTGCTGTTTCCTGGAGATGTTAAGTCCTGGTGTACTGAGGCGTCAGTCCCACATGCTGAAGCTTTATTTTGCTTGTTCACTTATTCATCCACAAGTAGAGATGTCTCTGGCACTCTTATTTCTGGGAACAAATGTCAAGAGAAAACCATACATGCTTTGTAAGCGCCATTTCACAAATTAAATGGTTAATGTGGACTAGAATGTCTGCCATTAGTTTAATCAAGTACTTTAATAATGATCATAGTGTATTAGGTAAGTAGATGTGCACTCATGCTTGCATATATAAACTTGTATTTCAAATGAAATCAATCAATGTTAGGATACATAAAACAATCAGGTGTGCAATCGCCTGGTTTAGCTTGTCTAGTTGAGCTATTGTTTGTAAATGAGAAGTCTAGAAAAAGTAGTAGTCTCGTTTCTATTCTGTTTTTTAAAGATGTAGAAAGTATATATATGCTTTGAGAGGTTTTTCTTTCTGTCATCTATGTGGACTCTTTCACCTAATTCACTTCTGTGTGGCCTTTTCATTCTGTATTTTACCTGTGAAATAAATAAACTCCATACTCTCAGGGTACAGGAAAGCATTTGCTAGATCTTCTTTGGCAGTAGTTGTAATTGTCTTCTGATTAATATCAGTTAATAGCAGATGTCCTTCGTAAATTAAGAGGTATGTGCTTGAAATAACCCAAATTTCCTCTGTATTTGTGATTGCTTATGTTCAAGTATTGTTAATACTGATCTGTAAACCATCCATGTGAAAAGGAGACAGGTTCTAACATTACTGGAGCAATCAAACAACTTGAGAACTGCACACATTTTGACATTATAAATTTTGATACCTACTTTATACTTTCAGTTTTTCAGATTTTCTTAGCTGAAGACATGAATCTTGCCTTTCGTTTTCATTGTATATTTTGTATATCTTGCACATGATCTAGTAGGGATTTGTACATGGCATCCAGTGTTCTGATGCATACAATGCTTGAAGTGATTGAGTGCTACCTTTTTCCAGTTTGGCATGCATAAGGACAGAGTATTCGAGCAAGCTGTCCACATGTCGGGTGAAGCTCAGTCATTAATGGACAGTCTCCAGTATCTAATCCAAACCTTATCCCATGCTTCTATTTCAAGGGTTTATAAGTTTTGACCTATTATAAAATTAGATATGCCTATCTATACATAAATCAAACCATCATTGTAAGAGGTGAGATACTAGTACCATACAAAAGATGCCAACTCACAAAAATGAAACATCAGTCAAAAACCTGAAATTGCCTGAAAGCCCAAATTGTGAAAAAAATCAAAATAGAGAGTCAAATATAGTCCCCTCCAAAACAACCCATGGATGTAAAGTAATAGGAAGTAATATAATATTCTTATTTACATCAGTTTTACAGCATATAGGGCTTCAAATTTTATTCTGCATCAGGAAGATTAGAATTTATAAAAAAATGGTTGTGATAGACACCTAAAAATCTCTGACAAAATTCTCTGTTAAGACTGGAGCCAAAATAGATGATAGCAACACCGAACAAATTTCAAATTCAGCTCTACTTAGAAGCAGTCATGAGTGGAGAACTGCTAATTCTCAACCATGGACTGAGAATGTGGTGAATTGAAATAAAAGCTGCACATAAGCTGATAAAGCAACTTTCACAGAAGCAGTAAAACACAAATTATGAAAATGAAGATGCAAAAACAGGGAAGCAAACATTGGAAATAAAATATATATTTGAAAATTTAGTGCTGAAACCTTTAAAAAGTACAGAACTGCTCATACAAAAAAATGCAAGGATTTAAAAACTAGAATAGAATAGAATAGAATAGAATAGAAATAGAATAGAATAGATAGAATAGAATAGCCAGGTTGGAAGAGACCCTCAAGATCATCACGTCCAACCTATCAACCAATCAACCCACCTAAACAACTAAATCATGGCAGCAAGCACCCATCAAGTTTCCTCCTGACACCTCCATGAAGGTGACTCCACCACCCTCCCCGGGCAGACCATCCAATGGCAATCACACTCTCTGTATAGAACTTCTTCCTAACATCCAGCCTAAACCTCCCCTGACACAGCCTGAGACTATGTCCTCTTGTTCTGGTGCTGGCTGCCTGGGAGAAGAGACCAACCTCTGCCTGGCTACAACCCCTTCAGTAGTTGTAGAGAGCAATAAGGTCACCCTGAGTCTCCTCTTTCTCAGGCTCCCTCAGCTTCTCCTCATAGGCTTGTGTTCCAAACCCCTCACCAGCTTCGTTGCCCTTCTTGGACACGTTCCAGCAAGTCCAACATCCTTCCAAAACTGAGGGCCCAGCTGGTACACAGTAACTCAAGGTGTGGCCTAACCAGTGCAGTGTACAGGGGCAGAATGACTCCCTGCTCCTGCTGGCCATACTGTTCCTAATGCAGGCCAGGATGCCGTTGGCCCTCTTGGCTGCCTGGGCACACTGCAGGCTCATGTTCAGCCTACCATCGACCAGCACCCCCAGGTCCCTCTCTGCCTGGCCACTCTCCAGCCACTCTGACCCCAGCCTATAGCACTGCACGGGGTTG
>CM037631.1:80689438-80771240 GCA_015227895.2 Colaptes auratus | reverse complement strand
TATTTTTAAGATGCTGGAAATCAAAATTCAATACAGCTTTACTTGTCAAGCTTATTGAAGCTGAACATCCAAGTAAGTTATTTGACCTAGGCACTGCTAGTGTTTCATATAGTATTTCATACTATTTTTTTGTACTTGCACCACAACCATGTTTCTTCAGAGCCAGAAAGTATTGTTGCCAGAAGTGCTGACACCCTTTCACCTCTAGTTTATCCATCTCACTGTGTATATTATAATGATACCTTTTAGAGCATTGTTTAGTAATATTAAAATTTAGTTTAAAAATTACTCTGATTCCAGAGATCATTTTGGAGAGGCATTTAATAAAGCTACAGATACTTGCAGTTTCTTTGATTTTTAAATTTATCTGATTTCCACTGACTTTTGTCAGAGCTAGCCTTACCCTGAGCATACAAGGTCAAAAATTATGCTCACAAATGGCGTTTACATCTTTGTCCTTGTTGGGCTGACAAATGTGTTACAAACAAACTAGGAATTTTCCTGTTTCTTCTTCAACTTAGGGAATGTTCATTCTTCATAGCTGCTTCTTGCTCCCTAGTCTACACCTTTTCTCTTACAGTATGTGTCTATATAGTTATGTATCTTAATGCATAAAGTGTATCAGACTGCTACTCTTATACAAAAGCTAGTATCTATTTATGTCCATGCAATCTAAAACAAAAACCAGGTTGGTTAGTAAAATGATTTCCTGTACAATATCTGACACAAATGATCAGAAAATGGGAAGACCATAGCTTGACAAAACATCATGCTCTCTTGTGTATTCCCTCATTCTCTTTGGTGCTGTCCATGAAACCAAATTCTGCCTGTGGACAGTACAGGTGGTGAACCTTGAACAATGGAGGGGAAATATTGCATTCTTCCCTAGGTATCTGCTATTATAGTTTGGATCCTGAGTGAACAGAGCTGTAGTATGACCTTGCCACAGCCCTTGTTAAGCACTCATAGGAGGGGTTTCTCCATCAAGGAATTTGTAGTCTACAATAGTAACAGAACTAGAATGGTTTACGTATCTGAAGAAAGGTTTGTACCATGAAACTTCTCATAGCTGATGTAGTAAAATACTCTTGCTGTGGAGTCTGCTTAAATTGTATTAATAATAATTTTCTTAGATGTTTGAGCAATTACTTAGTTTCATAGTTTCAGTTAGGTTGGAAGGGACCACAAGGATCTACTAGTTCCAACGCCCCTGCCATGGGCAGGGACCCTCTACACTAGATCAGGCTGGCCAGAGCCTCATCCAGCCTGGGCTTAAACACCTCAAGGGACGGGCCCTCACCCCCTCCCTGGACAACCCATTCCAGCCTCACCACCCTCACGGTGAAGAACTTCCTCCTCACATCCAGCCTGAATCTTCCCACCTCCAGCTTCATGCCATTCCCCCTAGTCCTATCACTCCCTGATAGCCTGAAAAGTCCCTTCCCAGCCTTCTTGTAGGCCCCCTTCAGATACTGGAAGGCCACAATGAGGTCACCTCGGAGCCTTCTCTTCTCCAGACTGAACAGCCCCAACTCCCTCAGTCTGTCCTTATAGGAGAGGTGCTCCAGCCCTCTCATCATCCTCGTGGCCCTTACTTCACAGTACCAAGTGCAACATTGTATTGAAGTAAAACTGATCTGTTAGAAATTTTCTCATAGTTAGATGGTATCATTGACTTACCTTGCTGTTGCAATTTTTCTGTTGTCATGTCTGCTACCTGAAGACTGCAGTGCTATAATCTAAACTCAGCTTGTTCCCAGATACCTTGCAAACTGAAGTTAGCACTAGATACTGCTGTACACTGATTAAAATTCTCAATAAACTTAAAAGCTTGTGTTTGTTCAGGTGTGTCTTGAGCTATGGCTTAGGGGATACCTCATAACCACATACAAGTACATAAAGGGCAACTATCATGAGGAGGGAGACCCTTCTTACGAAGGTCACATGGTAAAGACAAGGGTAATGGGTACAAGTTAGAAAATTTTAAAGGTACAGCCTAGAGCTACCACATGAACACTTACCCAGTTATGGCCTCTCCACCACAGAGTAGAGGGAGAACCTCCTTCAACATATTGGCCACACCTCTGCAGGCACCCAGCATGCCATTGGCCTTGTCCACGAGGGCCCACTGCTGCCTCATCCTGTTTAACAGGTCTCCCACGTCCCTTTCCTCAGAGCTGCTCTCCATATCCTCAAGTTTTGAGACCTGCAACTACACACAGGGCTTAAAGTAAGGCTGCACCAATGCTGAACAGTCAGATAATAGTGCCTTTTGACTACTTGGTTATGTTGTGTTTGATGTGCTACATAACATGAATTGCCCTCTTGGTTGCCAGGTCTGCTGCTGACTGAGCCTTCTGTCAACCAGGACCCCCAGATACCTTTCAGCAGGGCTGCTCTCCCTTCCTCTCTTCTCCTAGTTTATACTGGATGCAGAATTCAGTATTTAGACTTGTTAAATTTCATCCCATTAGGTGTAACCTACTGCTCCAATATCTCTGAGTCCTTCTGCAAGGCCTCTTGACCTTTGAGAGAGTCAACAGCATCTCCTGGATTCAGATTGCCAACAAACTTACTAATGATGCAAGCCATGGAATGACAGAGCTTGGAACAGCTGAGACAATTGGTTAGCTGAGCTGCTACAGCTCAGTGACACAAATTTATGGTTGAAGTTGTCACTGTGAGAAAATGAATACTTACCTGGATTTAAAGATAAAGTTTGAGATAAACTATAAAAATAAAGACAAATTGCTGGCAATTGTTGAGGTATACTTTGAGGAGAATATGTAGAGGGTTTTTTTTTACCACTGTTCTCTGAAGGGCCTGTTTCCATTTTTCTCATTAAGTTTTGATTAACTTCTAGTAAGTATTTAAAATTTATGAATTTATGGATATTACAGTCTTCAGTGCTAGAGATGTAAAATTACAAAAGGCTTCTTTAAACTTGTTTTTATGAATGGTACAGGAAGGAATACTGAAAGGAACAGGGGAGCACGTGTAATTAGCAAGTGGCTCAGAGGCTGATGCTACCCAAAGAATTTTGGATTTTTGGTCTTGGGGAACTTTCTATGGCACCAGGTCCACTTGCAATAGATGGAGTACATCTGTCCCAGAGGGGAAGAAAGAGCCTAGCACATGAGAATGGCCTTTCCCACAGAGGGCAGGGAAAAGGGTTCTAGGAAGGGAGTTGGCAAGTTTCATTGACAGGGCTTTAAACTAGATTCAAAGGTGGAAGGGGCTGGAACCAGTCTCCTCAGACAGGAGTCTGGGGGTGATAAGCTGGAGTCAGGGGTGAAACCAACAGACCTGCTGAAGTGCATGTACACTAATGCACCTAGTATGGGTAACAAGAGGAGCTAGAAGCCTTGTTACAGCAGGAAAGTTATGATGTAGTTGCCATCACAGTGGGATGACTCGATGACTGGAGCACTGTAATTGATGGCTACAGGCTCTTCAGGAGAGGCAGTCGAGGGAGAAGGGGTGGAGGGGTGGCCCCGTACATCAGAGAGGTTCTAGATCCCATGGAACTAGAGATCAAGGATGACCAAGTTGAGTGCCTGTGGGTGAGAATTAGAGGGAAAGCCAACAAGGCAGACATCCTGGTTGGATTCTGTTATGGACCACCCAAACAGGATGAAGAGGTTGATGAATTATTCTATAGGCAGCTAGAGGCTGTCTCAAGATCGCCAGATCTTGTTCTCATGGGCAATTTTAACCTGCCTGGTATCTGCTGGGAACTTAACACAGCAGAGAAGAGGCAGTCTAGGAGGTTCTTAGAGTGCATGGAGAATAGCTTCTTATCCAGCTGCTGCATGAGCCTAAAAGGGGTAAGGCTTTGCTTCACCTTTTTACCAAAATAGAAGGGCTAGTAGAGATGTGGTGGTTGGAGGCTGTCTGGGGTCCAGTTACCATGAAATAATTGAGTTTTCAATATGCAGACAAGCTGAGGGGGGCAGCAACAAAACCTCCACTCTGGACTGCCAGAGGGTGGACATCAGATTACTTAAGGAACTCAGAAGGTACCTTAGGAAACAGCCCTTAAAAACAAGAGATCGAGGAGGGCTGGACCTACTTCAAGAAAGACCTCTTGAAGGCTCAGGAACAGGCTGTGCCAATGTGCTGGAAGAGGAGCTGCCAGGTAGAAGGCCAGCCTGGATGGGCAATGAACTTCTGAGGGAATTAAGGGGAAAAAAGAGGGTGTATCATCTTAGGAAGGAAGGTGAGGTTACCCATTAAATGTTTAAGGATGTTGCTAGGTCATGCAGGAAAAAAATTAGAGTGGCAAAAGCCCATTTAGAGTTTAGACTGGCCTCTGCTGTGAAGGAGAACAAAAATGCTTTTACAAATATATTAATGGCAAGAGAAGGGGAAAGGACAATCTCCACTCCTTGGTGGACATGGAGGGGAACATAGATGAGGATGAGGAAAAGGCAGAGGTACTTAACACCTTCTTTGCCTCAATTTTTAATACCAGGATAGCTTGTCTTCTGGACAGCTGGCCTCCTGAGCTGGCAGATGGAGGCAGGGAGCAGTATAGTTACCCTGTGATCCAAGAGGAAGTAGTTAGAGATCTCCTTAGCCGCTTGGATCCCCACAAGTCCATGGGACTGGATGGGAACCATCCTAGGGTGCTGAGAGAGCTGGCAGATGAGCTTGGCAAGCCTCTCTCCATCATTTTTCAACAGTCCTGGCTCACTGGAGAGGTCCCAGATGACTGGAAGATGGCCAAAATGATGCCCATCCACAAGCAGGGTCAGTTGGATAAGCCAGGGAATTACAGACCTATCAGCCTGACCTGAGTGCCCGGCAAGATTTTGGAACAGGTCATCTTGAGTGCAATCACACAGCACTTGCAGGATGGCCAAGGGATCAGGCCCAGTCAGCATGGATTTCAGAAGGGCAGGTCCTGCCTGACCAACCTGATCTCCTTCTATGATCAGGTGACCTGCCTGGTGGATATGGGGAGGCCTGTGGATGTAGTCTACCTGGACTACAGCAAGGCCTTTGACACCGTCCCCCACAACAAACTCCTGGTCAAGCTGTCAGCTCATGGCTTGGGCAGGAGCAGTCTGTGCTGGGTTAGGAACTGGCTGGAGGGCTGAGCCCAAAGAGTAGTGGTGAATGGTGCCACATCCAGCTGGCAGCCAGTCACTAGTGGTGTGCCCAGGGATCAGTGCTGGACCCCATCCTGTTCAGTATCTTACTGATGAGCTGGATGTGGATATTGAGTCCATCATCAGTAAATTTGTAGATGACACCAAGCTGGGGCAGATGTTGATCTGTTAGAGGGTGGGAGAGTTCTGGAGAGGGACCTTGCCAGGCTGGACAGATGGGCAGAGTCCAACGGCATGAGCTTTAACACATCTAAGTGCCAGGTTCTGCACATTGGCCACAACAACCCCATGCAGTGCTACAGGCTGGGGTCAGAGTGGCTGGAGCGCAGCCAGGCAGAAAGGGAACTGGGGGTACTAGTTGATAGTAGGATGAACATGAGCCAGCAGTGTGCCCAGGTGGCTAAGAAGGCCAGTGGCATCCTGGCCTGTATTGGGAATAGTGTGGCCAGCAGGAGCAAGGAAGTCATTCTGCCCCTGTATTCAGCACTGGTTAGGCCACACCTTGAGTATTGTGTCCAGTTCTGGGCCCTCAGTTTAGGAAAGATGTTGACTTGCTGGAATGTATCCAGAGAAAGGCAACAAAGCTAGTGAGGGGTTAGAGCACAAGCACTATGAGGAGAAGCTGAGGGAGCTGGGGTTGCTTAGCCTGGAGAAGGGGAGGCTCAGGGGAGTCCTTATTGCTGTCTACTGCTACCTGAAGGGAGGTTGTAGCCAGGCAGAGGTTGGTCTCTTCTCCCAGGCAACCTGTGACAGAGCAAGAGGACGCAGTCTGAAGCTGCACCAGGGGAGGTTTAGGCTGGATGTTAGGAAGAAATTCTTCATGGAAAGAGTGATTGGCCATTGGAATGGTCTGTCCAGGGAGGTGGTGGAGTCACCATCATTGGAGGTGTTTAAGCGGAGACTGGATGAGGCACTTGGTGCCATGGTTTAGTTGATAAGATAGTGTCAGATGATAGGTTGGACTCGATGATCTCAAAGGTCTCTTCCAACCTGGTCTATTCCTATTCTATTCTATTCTATTCTATTCTATTCTATTCTATTCTATTCTATTCTATTCTATAGAACTGCATCTCATATACCTCTGTCAGTAACTGGCATTTGAATGTCTAATTGAAGAGAAAACTGGGAGAGCTTCTAGGGTATGTCATGTTTTTAGAGCTTGCTGTATAAATATTTGTGACAAATGCACACATTTTAATCACAGTTTGCAGAGGTTTAATAGAATAAATACAATACTGTGTCTTCAGTAATGACAGAAACCCTGTGACAAGAGAACTCAAGTTTGTGCATTGTGTATTGTGTTTTGTATGATCTGCTCTGGAATAGAAGTTAGGTAGCTGTTGCCATGTTTGAACAGTTGGTGGCTCCAATGCTTTGCAGCTGTCAAAATGCCATAATGCCAAAACAAGTTACTTCAGTTCTAGCTGTACTGAACTAGTCTTAAATTTTTAAAGAAGATCAAAATCAGTAACCTAGTAAATAGCTTAACACTTGTAACTTGCGTTTTAAGCCACAATGTAAATGCTCTGCTTAGATCTTAAATACGTGTAAGCTCCATTATTCCTGCTTAGTTTAAGAAAGGGTTTGGTTTGGGTTTTTTTTTGCAGTATGCCTGTTCAAAATCAGTAGCAGTATTCTTAAAACCAGCAAACTGACAGAGCATTCCTGCTTCATATTGCAACATCATACAGGCACATACATTTCTGTTTTTTTCTGCTTTTAAAATATTTGTAGCTAATTTTTTATGCTGAAGTCACCTGAGATGCACTTGAATTCCAGGACTGGAATATAATTAGAGATACAGAGTTTATTGGAAAACTGCCTTAGCTTTTCTTCTAACCTTATAAAATACTTTCAAAATATGTTATTTGTTTTTAATATTTTTTTTGGCCTAGTTATTCTGAATATTTCTGTTATTTTAACTTATTATGAGTTAATACATTCTACCAAAACAATGTAGTACTATGATTAAATTTACCTGCTTGTACAGTTTATACAGCGCTCTAGAACATCAGAATAATCAGCGGATAACAGGCTAACCTCTCATGCTGCAATGTCTAATTCTTGTTCCTACAGTGAACTTCTAAGTCCCTCATATGTAATACTTAGTTTCCATTAGGCACATGTTAATGCTATTGGCAAGCCAGGAAAAATGACAAATTCAGAGATCCTCGTACAGGATATGTCTTGAGCTAAACTTGTCAGCTCCTAACAGGAAGGAGTTTTGTTCTTGTTTGTAGAAGATTTTGTTCCTTTGTAAGATAAAAAACATAATTCTTTGGGTGGCAGTGATGTTATATGAAAATGGTGTTGTCAGGTATGTCCTTAAGCACCCTCTTTTTTTTTTTTAGACCTGGGCCTAACTGTTTCCATATACTAGTTTAATTTATCTGTTTAACACAAAGTGGGAAGTAAACTTGAAATACAGCTTCACAAGTATTTCACAGGCAATACAAATCATGAAACCTGGTTGTCTGGTGATTTGCTTTGGTATCCAAAGTAATCCATTCTCCATTTGAAGTTTTTTAAGTAACTGAAGCATTTTTTTATATCTCATAAGACCAGAGAAATACCCCTTAACAAGTTATTAAGGGCATTAACATCATTACGCAATGTGATTTTTTTTTAAATGAATTTTAAGGTTTGAATTTGACTTTTTGTATTGTGAATTTCATTAACAAGTTCATAGGTTTTATGTGCTGGTGAAAATTACATATTGCTAAATATAGAGTGATGTATAAAAAGAGCATGTGATTTAATTAGGGAGAAAGTGCAGCATCCTTCCAGGAGAAAGTTACGGACATATTTTCTGTATTTATTCTGTAGAAAGAGTTTGGATCCCAGTACTTCCCTCCTGGTACCCAGACTTGGTAGACTGAGGTTCTGTTTTGTTCCAGATCAGTTACTTGCATTCTGAATGTGTCAATAGCATTAAAGAAAATGAGGGTGTTTGTGTTCATACTTTTTGCTCATTTACTTAAAATATGACCAAATTATTGCCTTTTGATCTGAATTTATTTGATAAGCATTCTTTCACTTAGTTTGTCTGTTCAGGTAGGACCTAATGATGATGTAGGTCACCTGCTCAATACAGGCAGCATATAGCTACTAATGATCTAGAAATAAGTGCCTGGGAGTAGTTACTGATGGAAATGTAAGCCTTCACTGACATTTTTAAGAGTGCCTAGGTTTGCCCTGATTTTTAAATTACTAAATTCTGTATTTAGTGGCAGTGAAACATGCACCTGTACATTGCATGTATTGGGAGCTAGGACTTAGTGGAGAAAATGTAGGGAAAAAAATAGAGTTGATCCCTAAGGGCAAAATTCAGTGCAGAATTGAATTTAAGAGCTTTGGAGGGATCTTTTTCAGTTTGATTCTACGAACAAGAAGCAACACTTTGAATAGCATGAGAGCTGAAGGATAAAACACAAGGATTCATACCTCTGTGTAAAGTTTTTCTATAAGAACTGAAATAACACTATGGGCAAACACAGAGTCTTCAAACTTTGCTGTTTGGGGTAGCTGTATGTAAACAGCTGCAGGGATACAAAGGAAGAGAGAATATAGATGTCTTTGTCTTCGAGTGTCAGTAAGACTGTGTATGACTTAGTGAGTCAATAACAGTGGGGTTTTTTGTTGGATTTGGGTTTGGGTTTTGAGGGGGAAGGGGGACTCTACATCTTTTTGAGTGTTTCACTGTTCCTCCAGCTGCTCAGGAAAAAACAGAAAGCTAAAATCTAGTACATTATAAGCATTTTATTGGTCCAGGTGCAGGAAGATGAAGTATCAAGTACATTCTGTTTAGGTGCAAGTCATGTGGTTTATACTGCTAAGGAGTAATTTTTAATGTTTTACTCATCAACAAAAGTTGAGAAGCTGAGGATCAACTACAGAGTTAGTGCAAATGCTTCCAAGGTTGCAAGGACATGAACAGTAGCTGGAGCTGTGAGTGATAGCCATTTACAGTAGAATTGTCTATACATGTGTATATCGACTTACCTGCTGACTTGCTGAGGTGGTGCCTGGTTCTCTTCTTGAACAAGTACTTCCCAATTCCAGTCTCCTAGGGTCGTTCTGATGAAGTAAAAATGTTGTGAACATCAGATACAGACTAAGGGAATTTATTAGCATCTCAAGGCATGATGAAACTTGAATTGAGTTTATAAAATGTGAAGAATTGTCCCTTTGTGGTGTGTAGGGAAAGGAATATGTAGCCTGGTATGTATTCTGTGCTTAGAGATGATGGAAATTGTGTTGAGTTTTTGCTGATGATTGAAAAAAAAAAAAAAAAGAATATTTGCAGAAGTCATGGTATCCAGTGTAGATTTTTTTGGTATTAGGATCAGGTTGCAGAACTGTACTTCTTCCAATTATAATTCTTTCTCTGTGTTATGTGCTCATATTCTGTAGAAGTTGCTGCTTTGCTGCTGGGCATTCCCTCTTCTGTATTCTTTCTGGTAGTGTCTTAATTGTACAGGTCTGAGTTAACTATCTTGTAAGGAAGACAAGCGATACTAATGAAAAGAAAACAAAAGATTAAGAATGTTCACTCTGGAATATCTGGGGAAGTCTCCATGGAAACATTGTACCTAGCAGTGAGAAGTACTTTTCAAAGTAAATGGCTGGATGCGGAGCTATACTTGAAGTATGAGTTATTAAGCCTTTATGAAAATAGATGTGCAGTTGCATTCTGGATACGGTGCTCTGACGTGAATGCTTTAACTTAGAGCCGCTGTAAAGAACTGGAACTCTGCTGGTTTTGTAAAGCCTTTTCACTTTAGGGGAAAAGGGTAGTAACGCGGGACTTTGGGCGGCGGGACTGGGGGCTGCACCCGCCCGGAGGGAACTCCCGCTCCGTTTGGCTCGGCGGGGTGGGGCTCTCCTGCCGTCTGTTCCGGCGCTCGTTGCTCGTCCTGTTTCCTGCGGGCGCCTCTGGTGGGCAGCAGGGGGCGACAGAGCGCGGGGCGGCGGGAAGCGCGCGAATGATTGGGCGTCCGATGAGCAGCGCGAGGGCCCGGGTGGGGGTGCGGGGAACGGCAGCGGCGCTGTGGCTGGCAGCGGTTTGCTGGCTCTCGCCGGGAAGATGAATCCTTGAATCACTGAGGTTGGAAAAAACTTCTAAGATCCTCATGCCCACCCAGCACCACTATCTCCAAAGTGCCGTGCCTACACGATTTTTGGACACCTCCAGGGATGGTGACTTCCCTGGGCAGCCTGTTCGTTATTTGACTACTCTTTCAATAAAGTATTATTTTCCTAATTTCTAGTCTAAACCTCCCCTGGTGTAACTTGAGGCTATTTCCTCTTGTTCTATCAGTAGTTACTTGCGAGACCACCCCTAACCTTACTACAACCTCCTTTCAGGTTGTAGAGAGCAATAATGTCTCCCCTCAGCCTCCAAAGAACCCCACTTCCCTAAGAACTACATTCCCATGAAAAACACATGAGGAATTAACACAGGAGAGGCTGGGAATGGGGACAAAAGGGATGTCAGGGCCATGAGGCACTGCAGGAAGCAGCAACTAAAGTCCCGATAGGAAAATACTTAATGGCAATAGGGCAGCGCCTGTTACTTGTGGGGGTGGGAGCAGGCAATGCTGATGGCCTGCAAGACTCTTCTATGGCCTGCAACTACTTCCCCAGTGTGCTCCCCTTCATCTGTCCCTACCTGAGGCTGGTCACAGCTGACAGTTCTTTGTGATTGCAAGCACAAAATAAAATGCTACGTTCTCATTAAGATTTCATGAAGACTTTCAGTTAAAATTCACAGGGTTTTGTTTATTATTTGGTTTTGTTTATTTAAAAAGATGCAGAAAATATTCCACTTTGAGAATTTATCTTTAAATCAGGTCAAACTTCTGTAATTCTGGAATCAACTCCTCTTCAGTGCTGCAGCTAATGGACCACTGGATGAGTTAAACTTGGAGTTGTGTATGAAGTTTCACTGGGCTTACTGTAAGTATACAGATGCCATTGATAACAGTGTGGTAGTGCTATGAATCCAAATGCTGTGCAGCTTTTAGTCCTAGTTTACTAGCTTAATTACCTCAACCAAAAACAAGAGGATGATTTTTAATTTATTTTTTTTGTTTGCTTTCCATGATAACTGAGAATAGTTCTGTAAAACTGAATAAGAAGTTGGTGGTTTGTTGTTTTGGTGTGTCTTCTCCCCTGCCCCTGTGCTGTTGCTGTAACTTCAGTAGCTCCACTGAGTGCTAGGATCCTTGTTCTGTCCAAAGCTGTATAACAAATACAAGGATAGCATCAGAACCATGAGCTGACAGAGGGCCTGTATTACACAGATGGTTAGAATTTGCCACTGGAACATAATGTGAACATACTAGTCATTGCAACAGTCCGTGTTCTTAATGAAAAACTTCCTTAATTGCTGTGTTATGTATGAAAAATAAGAGTTAAAAGACCCGTCGTAAAGAAAGCTTTGAAGAATGACTTAGAAAAATGAGGCAGTTTAATGGATGTGTGAACTACTTTCAGATATATGAGACAAATAGGACATAGCATGGAAGTATTTGATGATTTCAGATATTGGAGATGGAGACTGATGCTGTAGTCCTCTGGAAGTGGCAGCTCCCCTTTGCCTCCTGAGATGGGAACTGTAAAATGATATGGAATCAAAGCCAACTGGCTTGTGTTTGACACAAGAAAGAATGTGAGAAAATGCAGTTAGTCGAAGTGACAAATCAGAAAGGGTTGTTTTTGTAGTAGCTCTCTGAGAAGATACAAACAGGGAAGATGGCACATGTTGTTTTCAATAGATATAAGATCACAGACTAAAGGAGAATACCATCTATGTAGATAAGCAGAAAACTTAGTGCTGTCTGTCAAAAACAATAGTTTCATTTTAGCATGGTGTGATTCAGAGGGGTAAGTTGAAGGTGTAACCTCATCCACTAGTGCGCCACCATTTCAGGTAATACAGTGGCATTGTCCATCGTAATTAAGAAAAGAAGGCAAAAAGAATTTGTGGAAATGGTATTTTTTAGTCACCCAGATAGATATCCATGAGGAGCTACCAAGCACACATGTTAAGGCTTTGGCTAAGAGACAAGTCTCTTGGTTGCATGGTTTAGTTATTAGGTGGTGTTGGATGATGGGTTGGACGTGATGACCTTGAAGGTCTCTTCCAACCTGGTCTATTCTATTCTATTCTATTCTATTCTATTCTATTAATGTTCTTTCATCAGGTTAAAATATATATTTCATATTAGAATAAGAAAATTCCCTTTGTTCTGCATATTATTGGAAATATGAGGAAACCTTTCCCAGAATATTTGATTAATGAAACTTGTTAGCTAAAATGTGAATTTTAGTGCTCAAATCAGGGAAGCTTCAAAGCATAAAAACCTTCAGGAAAATTAAATTCAATCTCATAATTAAGCAAAAGTTAATTTTTACTTTCATAATCCTTGTGCTAAAGTTATTAAGAAAACCCAAACAACCCAACCCTCCAAACAAACAAAACCCCTACCTTTTAGACTAAACAAAAATCTTCCTTGTCTTGAAAGACCTAGTTAAACCATGTATATTGAGTTTCTTACCACAAAGCTCTAATCTTCCTTAGCCTGTATAAATGGAGGGTAGAGTTTTCTTTGAATTGTTACTAGTGGAAGATGGGAGGAAGTACCAATTCAAATTAAAGACACAGGGTTCTAGAGTTTTCCCAGTATCATCTGTTGCTGTTGGCCAGCTTCTGTACAATTGTGAGGTAAATGGGAAACTTAATTTTTTTCTAATAAAAAAAAAGTAGGAATATTTGTCTATGTATCTTAGTCTGCAAGAATTGTTCTCTGTCTCCTAATACTTTATTTTCATATGTTTATTGTGATTGCTGCATGTGTTGTACTAGCTATTGAGGCTGACATTTCATGGCTTCTAGAACTTTTTTACTATCTTCAAGCTGCTGAATAAATTGCTGTTCTCTGTCTCCACAGTTGAGTTGTTTTGCCCAATTATATTTTTCAATATATAAAAATAAGTACTCTCTTTAAGAAAGACTGATTTACTGACTGATGGGGTTTACTGCCTACTGCCACCTTCTGTGGTGGTTTGGCCCTGGTCTGGAGGCCAGATACCCACCAAAGCCACCCTATCACTCCCCTCTTAAGTGAACAGGGGGAGAGGGGAAAAAAATACAACAAAAGCCAGTAATAGGATAGGAGCAATTTTAATAACGATAATATACAAACAGCAATAGACCACATAGAAGCAAAAAGCAGAGAGAGAGATGTTAGTCTCTACTTCCCATCAGTAGGATGATGGTCGGTCTCGGGAAGCAGGGCTCTCTAAGCGTGGTGGTTCCTTGGGAGGATAGATGCCACGGATGAATCTCCACACACTTCCTTCTTTCCTTTCATTCTTATACCTGAGCTGATGTCATATGGTATGGAATAGCTCTTTGGCCAGTCTGGGTCAGCTGGCTCAGCCATGTTCACTCCCCAGATCTTGCCCACCCCTCAAGGTACTCTTGGGGCAGGGAAATGTTGAAAGGACACAGCCTGGATACTTATTCAACAGTAGCCAAAACGCTGCTGTGTTATCAACTACTGCTGCAAAACACAGCACTAGAAAGATGCTGGAAGAGAATTAACTCCAGCTCAGTCCAACCCAATACCCCTTTACACCAGGTGTTGCATTTTAAATTTTTTTTTAAACTTAAAACATTTTATTTTATTTTATTTTATTTTATTTTGCAGTGAGACAGCCTGTTCTGTGTTTTCCTCATGAAAAGCCTAAAATATGTTTTGGTGCAGTTTGGTTTATGAGGAAGCTTGTTCACTCTTTATACATCAAGAGTGTAAGAACAGTAGAACAAATTCTATAAAGGATATTTCATATAATATATGTTGGAACTTGCAGACAGAAGGAAGGTGCCACGTCCAGGAGTACAGATACTTCAAAAAGGGTAAATACTAGTCGTCTCTTCTTCTTATGAACTTGTAGACTGGAAAACGTTAATGCAATGCCATTCCTTTATTCCTTTACTCAGCAGGGAAATGATTGATCTCTAGTGTGATTTTTAATGAGTTCTGTACCAGTTTGTTACTCATATTGAGATGGATGCATAGAGTAAGTCACACAGAACTAATTTTGCAGTCTTGTGTTAAAATTGTTGCCACAAAGATTTTTTTTAAAGTGAAATCTGGGACAGACTAATGATGTACAGTGCTGACAGTACAATGACCACCAGCAGCTCCAAAATGGACTAAGAACGATTCCCAGCTATCAGGGGTAAGATGTGACATTTAAATTTGTACATGGAGGGGATTGTTAACTCTGGCATTAAGGAAGCTATTTAAAAGACAAGCTGTTTCCTTGGCTGCCTTGACTGGTAACATTGGACATTGGCTTGTAGACATAAGAGGGTTTTGTAAACTGCCAAAAACCCTGAAGCTTTTGAAGACATCTTGAAGATAGCTCAATTTTTGGGGACATTTTTCAGAAAAGCAGACGTTTTGCATTTGAAGCCAAACAGAATTGTGTATGTTACTGCCAATAGCCTCCCAGAGCACTACAGATTATGTTAATTCTCTCTTTTGGTGGATTATTGCTTACATGCCAACGTATTACTGCTTTCTTTCTTTCTAGTGGGTTTCTCGCTACACCCCGCAGCCCCACCACACACGGGTCTACGTAAGGTCTCCTCCTCTCCACAAACGGGTCCCGCCCACTCGCAAGCCCCGACGGGGCGGTGTGAAGGCCCTGTGACATCGGCTGTGGGCAGCGCCCTTAAGCTGCCGCCCCCGTCGTGAAAGGGGCACTCCTTGTGAACGGCGAGCAGCAGGCGGGAAGCCGACGGGGGGGTCCTGAGGGGGCGTCCCGGCGGAAGGCAGAGGGCAGCGCGCAGCGCTGGCAGCCTCCCCCGGCTGCGGCGGACGCGGGCCGGCGGCGGCTCGGGGGCGCTTCGTCCGCGCTCTGCGGCAGCTGACAGCGGCCGGCGGGGCCATGGCGGAGAAGAACCTGAGCCTCAGCGGTCTCAGTCTCGGCGTCCTGCTCCTCGTTGCCGTCTCGGGGATCGCGGAGCCACCACCGAACTGCGAAGATGTCAGGAAAGTTTTCCAGCTGCGGCAGCTCGGCCCTCGCAGAGGCATCCCGGAGTCCCCACGGACAGGTAAGGGGGCGTCCCCAGCTCTGGGAAGAGGGCGTTGAACAAAGTGATCTCCTCAGGTCCCTTCCAACTGCTGCTTACTGTGATTCTCTGAACAACTGACAGGGGCCCAGGGTTGGCTCCGGCGAGGGCCGGGGATTGCGGTGGCCAGGTGCAAGTTTGAGTTCAGTGCGGCTGGCGGTAGCAGTGCAGCTCCGCTGGGCACCTCGGGTCACCTGCCCGGAGCCCGACGCCGCTTTCGCGGGGTGGTAGGCGGACTGACCAGGCTCAGTAGCGACAGTCGGAGTCTATGGGAGAATTCTCGGGGCGGGATTGATGCCCAGTTTACTTACTTCAGAGAGAAAGTATTCTCGGGTACGGGCTCTGCACAAACAGGATCGTACCGGTACCTGCCTAAAATCCCCACGTACTCGCTTCCATGCCGTATGGTGTGCGGCGCCCGGGGAGGGAGAGCCAGTCTCAGCTGTGGATCACTCTGCTTAGAGCCGTCTGTGCGCAGGCATATATACGGCGGTGCTAGGAGCAAACCCTGAGGGAAGGGGAGAGCTACCGAACTCCTTCTGGCACTGGTGGAGTTACTCTTGCGTGAAATGAGAATGATTTACACCACTGCAAGTGGTGGCTCTGCAGATTTTCTCTGCTGTATGTCTGCCTGTCGCTGTAACTGAACAAAATTCCGGCAAAGTAACACCTTAATGGCATTATGAGTACATCCTAGCATTTATAGTGAGAGTGAAACGATATTTTATTTTTTGTTTAGTGGATGCCAAATGACATTGCAAAGCAGTATGTATGCAGTAAGATGTACCTTCTTAGATTTGGGGTTTGTTTCTAAACTCATGGGAATCTTAGTTGATTGCAGTGGTTGTAACAGTAAAATTAAAAAGCAGATGTTTTATTGTCAGTGACACAGGGCTGAAAGAAACACATTTTGGCGTTTTTTTACACGCATCTGTAAAGTGTGTTCATATGTAGATGACAAGTTAACTAGTAAATGTGAGTCAGTGTTTTCCTGACAGAAAATGACTTCTCAGTGCAAAAAAGTCGAACTAACATCCCCCTTCACTTGAAAATATCAATAGTCTCTTCCTTGTTTTAAAATAGGCTGTGTAGTTTTTATTAACTCCTCAAGTTGAGATAAGGCATACTACATTTATGCCTAAAGCAACCAGTTCAAAGTACAGGTTTTTAATGACTTGATTTTAAACATATCAGACAATCCTAAATTTAACACACTTAATATTGCAGTGTGGCATTTACAAATGGAAGTACTATATTTAGAACACCAGTACATTTGAGAACATATGTTTTCTTACATTGCCATTGGCTAAAGATTTTATTATTGTCTTAATTAAAAGAAATAGCTTTAATAGCTAATAGTTTAATAGGTACTGTGCAAATGAAGAGGTCTGGAAAGTGAAATCTGAGTCAGAGCCCTTTCAGTGATTTTTTTCTTTTTGTGCTAGTGAATAGCATCAGTACAAATGACATGGTATCAGTTTATCTATGTTCTTATTCTGTAGTCTAGCATAACTGTTACAGTTTCTCTGTCTTACTACTTACAGTATCACAGTATCACCAAGGTTGGAAGAGACCTCGAAGATCATCAAGTCCAACCTGTCACCACAGACCCCATGACTAGACTATGGCACCAAATGCCACGTCCAATCCCCTCTTGAACACCTTCAGGGATGGTGACTCCACCACCTCCCCGGGCAGCCCATTCCAATGGTGAATGACTCTCTCTCGGTGAAGAACTTTCTCCTCACCTCGAGCCTAAACTTCCCCTGGTGCAGCTTGAGACTGTGTCCCCTTGTTCTGCTGCTGGTTGCTAGAGAGAAGTGGCCAACCCCTTCCTGGCTACAACCACCCTTCAGATAGTTGTAGAGAGCAATGAAGTTGCCCCTGAGCCTCCTCTTCTCCAGGCTAAACAACCCCAGCTCCCTCAGCCTCTCCTCATAGGGCTTGTGCTCAAGGCCTCTCCCCAGCCTTGTTGCCCTTCTCTGGACACGGTCAAGTGTCTTGATATCCTTCTTAAACTGAGGGGTGCAGAACTGGACACAGTACTCAAGGTGTGGCCTAACCAATGCAGAGTACAGGGGCACAATGACCTCCCTGCTCCTGCTGGCCACACTGTCCCTAATGCAGGCCAGGATGCCGTTGGCCTTCCTGGCCACCTGGGCACACTGCTGGCTCATGTTTAGGCGGCTGTCGATCAGCACCCCCAGATCCCTCTCTGTTTGGCAGCTCTCCCAGCCTGTAGCTCTGCATGGGGTTGTTGTGGCCAAAGTGCAGCACCTGGCACTTGGACTTGTTGAATGCCATCCCATTGGACTCCGCCCATCTGTCCAGTCAGTGGAGGTCCTTCTGCAGGGCCCTTCTGCCCTCTAACTGACCAACCTCTGCTCCCAACTTGGTGTCATCTGCAAATTTGCTGATGACTGTCTCAATCCCCTCATCCAGATTGTCAGTGAAGACATTGAAGAGGATGGGGCCCAGCACTGATCCCTAGGGCATGCCACTGGTGACTGGCCTCCAGCTGGATGTGGCACCATTCACCACCACTCTCTGGGCCCGGCCCTCCAGCCAGTTCCTAACCCAGCGCAGAGTGTTGCTGTCCAAGCCGCGAGCTGACAGCCTTCCCAGGAGCATGGCATCTGCCTACCCTGGCTACATGTCCCCTCACTCGGGCTACCCGTCTGGGGGCCTCCTTCGGTCCCAGGTGCCTCAGTTTGAACCCCAGGAGGTCCCAGAGGTGGGATGCAGCTCTAATGATGAGGACAAAGATGATGATGTTTTAGAGGTCACAGGGAAATAAAAGGCCAGCTCTTGCTCGCTCCCAGCTCCGTGAGGAGGCAACAGTTGTAGGACCTATTTTTTGGGAGTCAGGATTTCCCCTCTGGGTCTCGTCAGCAGGTGGAGAAGGATGCAAAGGGTGTGGTGTGGTTTTGTTGTCTTTTAGCTGTGGAGGTTCTGAACTGTATTAGGGGCTGGGGGATGGAAGGGGGATAGAGCAGACCTGTGAGGGCGAGGGGAGGAGCGAAGCAGCCATGCAAACCCTAAGAGTGCCTCCCTCCCACCCTCTGTCTGTCTCTGTTCTCTGTCTTGTCTGGAAGGGGGAGGCTTGGTGTTGCGAGTCACTGTCCTTCTCAGGCCTGGAGGCTTGACTGCTGGCAGGGCCGAGGTCCCTCTCACATGAACTGCCTTATCTGTGAACTTCTCACTCTGGGAGGTGTGGGCCAGTGTGGTGGGGCAAATCCAGGAGAGGTTGGGGAGTAACATTTTTACTGGGGACGGGAGGGGGAGCACTTCTATGTTGTGTATGTTGGGGCAGGGCACGGGGGATTGATGTGAAAAAAAAAAGAAAGAAAACACCCCACAAACAATTAATCATCCTCTTCAAACCCATGTGGAACTAGTGCGAGTGTCCCAGGCAGGTTTCTGTTGCAGCAAGGAGGGCAGGGCTCTGGCTGGGCACTTCTTCAGGCCCTTCTGGAGGGTCCTGTCCTTCCTTGGGCTCCACTGGAGGATCCCATCCAAGGTGATAGGTCAGTCCTGTGGCCGTGGCTCTGCGTACCAGATGAGTGAAGCAATCCCAGATATCCTGATGGTTTTTGCTGGGGAGTCCTGGTGACTTCTCTGGCTCCACAGCCCTTCCAGGCTATGTGAAGGCCACATCTCCTTGCTATGGCCCACCGGATCCAGGGGTAGGTGGGTGGTGCTTCTGAACAGGACCAGGCAGTGAAGAAGATTGGAAGTTGACGCTGGGCCCAGTGCTGTTTGCTGTTGAATCTGACTGGAGTGATTTCCCCCTGCAGAGAATCTCTAAGTAATTTATTTTGTGAAAGCATAATATTTATTGTTTGGGAGACTCTTTCTTTTTACTCTTAAATTAGTTTCCATGTTAAAAAATAAAATGCTAGCCTCTGTTATGCAATGCATGCTTATTGGTTGTGTGGGGAGAAGCAGCCAATCGACCAAAGCATAGCCTAGAAGCAAGACCAGTTTGCAGAGGTTGCCTCTAGCTGACCTCTATCATGTTGGCTGGATGTGCCCCATTGGGCAATCATGCCACAGCAGGGAGGAGCTGCTCCTGGTGCTCCATAGCAGCCAGAGGGAGGATGGAGTCCTCTTATAATGCTGAGGCAGGTGGAGGAGTGCATGTGGATGCCTCCTGTGCTCATTTCCCGTGAGGAGGAGGAGGCCTGTGAGGCATGCAGAGTTGGGAAGCACCTTTTCCCACACAGGGAGCAGCCCTTGGCACAGCCCTGCTCTGCCACACGCACAGAAGCTGGCCCTGGCCCTGACAGTGACATGCTGGCTGCTCGCCTCGGTGCCAGGGCTCCAAGGAGAGGCCAGGCCACCCAAGCATGGCTGGACTTGGGGTGTGTGACCATGAGTGTGAACATGTTAGGATGGAGACTTGAAATCCAGGTTACCTCCATGTCACGTCTGGGTGTCACCAGGCAGGGTATGTGCTGGCCAGTTTGGGGTGTCCCTGGAGCATGGCTGGGACTTTGGAGCAGTGGTAGCTTGTAGGGGCATGGAAGCTGTAGTCACTGGTGTTTGCTGGGACCAACTAGGTATAGGAAAGGTCAGGATCTCCCAACATCCTCCATCAAAGGGGTGCTGGGAGATAGGGACCTCCCTTGTAAGATAGAGAGAGGGTTGTGTGTGCACGCATGTGTTACAAACCCAATAAAAGCTGTTGTGGGGCTTTCCTAGTGTCTTTCTCTGTTTAATGGACATTGTCTGTCAAACATAACCACACCATGCATAGAAGCCTTAGATCAACAGTTTAGCTATGCAAATTATTTTAATTATTATTTTTTTAAATAAAACAAACATTAAAATAGTGCTTCTTCTTTAACATATCCTAGGAATTGAAAACCGAGGGGTTCTGAGCAAACTGCTGGACAACTTGTCTTTGGATGCACCATGGAAATAAAAATCAACCCCCCCCCACCAAAAGTAACAAAGCAAATTAACTGATGGTGTTCATGCAAGTTTCTCCAAAGACTTGACAGTGCTGCATCTGTGAGTCATGCCCTCTTGTGCTCTGTGTGTCCACCTCATGCACAACCCTGTGACACTGATTTACTTTGGTACCATACATTCACATCAAGTAGTGGGCAGCAGGAGGTGTGGTACAGTTGTGTGGTCATCAGTCTTCCACTCTTTGAGGAAATGGAATTGCTGTGGGTGGCCTGGAAAACACCAGCTTTCAGGGAGTTGAACAGACACACCAGAGTTCTTGCTCTGAGTAGCTTCAATCTCAGAGGTGCACAAAGCAAATAATTGCTAATAATAACAGAAGTGGATATTACAAGAAAATGGGGATTAAATAAGTATTTTTAAAGGTTTAGGTGCAATTAAACATAGTTTTGTCTGAAAACAATATGTAGAGGAAAGAAATGCTACTTTTTGCTACTGATCTATAGTAAGTCTTTAGAGGTAAGAAGTGAAAAATATTTTAAACTCTCATGGCGCTTAGAAATGCATTTGTGTGTAATACACACAAACACTTTCTGTAGCTGTCCTCTTATGAAAATAGGTGTAAAAGCTGCCTTTAAAAGGTTTAATTTGGTTCCTTAAGTGTAGGCATCTGGCAGCATTTGAGTTTTTCTAGGTACTTTGGAATATCCAGTGGGGCTGGCAGATGTGATACCTCAGGGAGACTTGCATCTTTCTGGACTGGCAGTGGGTGGGGTATCTGTGGCATTTCAGATCTTTCATGGGCAGCCGTACTACATGTTCAGTGCAGCCAGTGGCATCTGGGGCTACAAAGCTACCAAATGCTAGGTGTTAACTTCAGAGTGAGCTGCATGGGTCCTTCACATCTATTGTATACATTTAGTTATTTTAGTGGTACTTCAGACGTTGCTTTTATAAGGACACCATTATTTAAATGTCTTCAGTTGAACCACACCTTTTAAGTGGAGAAAGATCACTAGCTGAAAAAGAGTGGGAATAGAATAGAATAGAATAGAATAGAATAGAATAGAATGGAATGGAATGGAATGGAATAGAAAAACCAGGCTGGAAGAGACCTTCGAGATAATCGTGTCCAACCCATCATAGAATGGCAGAATAGGATGGGCAGTAAACTCATCATCCTTGCCTTCTTAGATTCATAGATTCATGAAATGGTTTGGGTTGGAAGGGACCATGAAGGTCATCTAGTCTTTGACAAAAGGCTTCCAGAAGTACATCAGTGAAAAAATGTTAGGCTTCTGTTTGCACCAAAAAGCTGAATTCCATCTCTTACTGAAAAACGTTGCATTTGCTGAAACTGCAGAATCAAACAGTTCCTGATGAAGTGAAAAAAAAAAAGTACTGGAGATATTTTTTTAGGAATCAATATAGGCTTCTTTTCAACAGTCCTTGGGAGGTCATATGTGCAGCTATGAGAAAAAGTATCATATAAAAGAGGGAAGACTCTGTGATTTGTATAGATTCTATTACAAAGTCTTTTTGGTAATTATTATGCATATGAAATTGAATAATTGAGATAAACTGTACTTGAAGGATATATGGTATGTAATACTCTTCTGATAATTCAAGTTGAAATATTCTTGCTAGTTCAGTTTAAAGTAACAATGGCAGTCTCTTTGACAAGCCAGAGCAGATTACTTTGATAGAACTCCAAGATCATGTTTAATTTTAGTTCGTGTTTCTAGTATGATTTACGTTCAGGTAGTTTAGAGTTGGTTCTCTCTGAAGACAAACCAAGAATTTTTTTTCTTTTTAGTGTGTTCAGTCAGGGGCACTTCTAATCACTCTATTTGTCTAGCTGACATTCAGATCTCTGAAAAAGGTTTTAGGCAGAGATGAGAAGTGAGTTGCTCTGTCATGGAGGTTAGTGATGTTCAATGTATCACATCTGTTTTTTGTAAAGACTGTTGCCTACAACATAATTTTTGTGTGTGTGTGAACATACACTGTTGAATCTGAACAATATTTAACCTCTGGATCCACAAAATGGTCACAGTGAAGCAATTCTTAAAATATTTTGAGATTAAAAGCAAAACAAAAAATGGGCTCAACTGTGTAGTGGATTCCTCTACATAGGAGGAATACCATTCTTCAACTTCTCTAGGAAGTCAGCAATGCTCAGTAGACTTAGGACTTGATCAGGCTGGGATGATTTGAAAGGTGGTATCCATACTGATTAATAGAGGACATGGGACCAACTCCTGATTCTTTTGCAGATTGGCTCATGTTTGTGTTGCTTTAAGGCTAATATCCTGTAGAAGGTGTTGGCTGTCTTCACTTGATGTGGTTTGCACTTCTCTGGTTACAATACATTACTCTTGTAATGGCAAGGCACTGTAGATTTTTAGGATTCTCTTTTACCACTATTCAAGAACATTAAAAATATGCAGTGTTTTCAGAGGCAGCATGTAGTGTAACATGCATGCACATTTTGTGGTGTAAGCTGTAGCATGGGTGTGGTGGCAGGATGCCTGTAGCTTGCTGGGGCCGCTGCTAGTAGGAGTATGAACTTAGAGGATGTTAAGAAGGAGCCATACCTGTACTGCAGTGTTGCCCATGGTGTCCTCTGAAAGCTGTATGCAGAATGCATCATCTCTAGAAGCACAGCTGGGCACAGCATTGAGAGAATTGCTGGTGACATCTGAACAGAGCTACAGAAAGAGGAGAGGTTCGACAGTGTGGACAGTCAGGAGCATGTGCTCCAGGCTGATCCCTACCTCTTTTATTTAGCAATGCTGAAGTCCTTTATAGCAGTCACAATGATGTCAATTAATGTTAAGTCTGCAGGGGTGCACATAAAAATTAGATAACATATTAAAGGATGAGCATGAGAAGAACTCCTGTCTGACACAGGTTGCAGATCCATTTTGCAATAAACCACTGATTTGAACAATTGCTTCGGGGCCCTATGGCATTTTAAGTGGTGGCTTTTAAAAGACTTTATCATGACAGTCCTAGGTTTGTTCTGAGATTTTTTGGGGCTCTTGATTTGATCTCATGGAATGTATTTGTTGAAGTAGACAGGCAGAAATTTACCACGCATTGGTATTTTATCTTCCTGGCAATTAAGGTCCTCATCCTGTCAGCAATTGTTTATCTCAGGGTATTGAAAATACTTACTTGTATGGCTGAGACCATGAGTGAAACTTTGAAATCAGCTCCAGATTTTCTGGAAATAGGGAAGAGGTATCTGTACCTCAGATAGATTTTCTGCTTGCAGAACAGTCTTTTCTACACCTGTTTGGATTGATTTGGGTTGTAAAACCTTTCCTATACTGTAACTGTTTATGTTAATATATATTTATTACAAGCTAAGTTATTTCACTTCTTGTGATCTTACCTAAAAGCAGATTGCAGTGTGGAGTCTTTAGAATTTGGTACTGAAAGGAGCCAGTATTTCTTACTCTAGCAGAAAATTGTTTCTCACTGTATTTGAAAATAATTGGTTATTGACAAAACAATGCTTGTGGAAATTAGGAAGATTTTTAGGTGTGAAAACAGAAAATAAGTATGTGGAATTTTGACATTAGTTCTACTGAAATGGACTACCTGTTTCACTTGTTGGTTTATGTGTCTTTTGAAGCATTATGTGTTAGCTATTGCTTGTTCTGTAGCTCCATAAAGAAACAACTACAAAACTACTCTGTATTTTGAGAGAACCACTCCATTTTTAGCCAGCTGTTGCATGTGGTATTTGGTTACTTTTTCTGACCATTGAAAACAGCTGTTTAATGAGCTGAAATGGAAGAAGTAGGTCAATAAAAGATACTTTATATGTACGTGATTTGCAGTTTTGAAGTATAAACCAAAGTTCCCTTAGGGTTGGGAAATGATATCCATGATAAAAAGATGCTGCTTACAAAATGTTTACCATCAAATGAAGGGATTAAAAGAATATTGAGTCAGCAGGAACCATAAATATTTGTTATTATTTAGAGCTTTGCTAAAAGTCTAAATCTAAATGTCTTATTGAAGCTATGCGAAAACTCATAATAAACCTAAGCCTAAATACAATGTAATGTTAGCTCCTGCTTTACAAGGGACAAGGTGCAGATGGTTTGAAAGCCAAGAAATGCCTAACATTTGTTTAAAATATTAAGCACAGTTTAGGTAATAAAGTTAATCTTTCAGTTATTTAATTATAATACTGAACAAGTATTAAAAATGTCTGTGCCTGTGTACACAGGGAACTGCCTGTGAGCAGATGCTGTATTATATGTTAAGAACTAAAATGTAGTAGTCAAAAGGTCATATGTATTTGAAAAAATGACAAAAAGATTTTCTGCAAGATCTACTTTAAACTTCAAAAGAAAAAGCAGATCATTGCTTCTAAGATATAAAGCTACTGTTTGCTTGTGAAAGACACAAGTCAGTAGGAGAATGAGGAATAGTACTCAGAAGTTCTAAATTTTTCTTTGTTTGATACCTCAGCTACACACTTCTGGTCATGAAATTACTGTTTAATGCACAACATTGCTAATGACTAAAAATGCTGTTACATGCAATACAATGTTACTTGGTTTGAGGCAGAGTGGTATTAACGCTTCACCAGGTTTTCTGTGTTACATCTGCAGCTCCAAGCAGGCAGAAGATATTTATCATAGTATCATAGTATCAGTCAGTGTTGGAAGGGACCACAAGGATCATCTAGTTCCAACCCCCCTGCCATGGGCAGGGACACTCTACACTAGATCAGGCTGGCCAGAGTCTCATCCAGCCAGCTCTTAAACACTTCCAGGGATGGGGCCTCAACCACCTCCCTGGATAACCCATTCCAGGGCTTCCCCACTCTCATGGGGAAGAACTTCTTCCTCACATCTAGCCTGAATTTCCCCACCTCCAGCTTCATTCCATTCCCCCTAGTCCTATCACTCCCTGATAGCCTGAGAAGTCCCTCTCCCCAGCCTTCTTGTAGGCCCCCTTCAGATACTGGAAGGCCACAATGAGGTCACCTGGGAGCCTTCTCTTCTCCAGACTGAACAGCCCCAACTCCTTCAGTCTGTCCTCACAGGAGAGGTGCTCCAGCCCTCTGATCATCCTTGTGGCCCTTCTCTGGACACCTTCCAGCACGTCCATATCCCTCTTGTAATAGGGGCTCCAGAACTGGAGGCAGTACTCCAGGTGGGGTCTCACCAGAGCTGAGTAGAGGGGGAGAATCACCTCCTTTGACCCGCTGGCCACACTTCTCCTGATGCAGCCCAGGATCTGATTGGCTTTCCGGGCTGCAAATGCACATTGAGAGCTCCTGTTGAGCTTCTTGTCCACCAGCACCCCCAAGTCTCTCTCCTCTGGGCTGCCTTCCAGCCAGTCCCTGCCCAGCCTGTATTTGTGCCTGGGATTGCCTCCAGTCAGATGCAGGACCCTGCCCTTGGTCTTGTTGAAGCTCATGAGGTTGGCTTGTGCCCACCTCTGCAGCCTGTTCATGTCCCTCTGGATGGCATCCCTTCCCTCCAGCGTGTCTGCTGCACCACACAGCTTGGTGTCATCAGCAAACTTGCTGAGGGTGCACTCAATGCCACTGCCCATGTCACCCACAAAGACGTTGAACAAGACAGGTCCCAGGACTGATCCCTGAGGGACTCTGCTTGTCACTGGCCTCCACTGGGACATGGACCCATTGACAGCCACTCTTTGGGTGCGGCCATCAAGCCAGTTCTTTATCCACCTAGTGGTCCATCCATCTAACCCATGTGTCACCAGCTTGTAGACCAGGATGTGGTGCGGGACAGTGTCGAAGGTTTTGCTCAGGTCCAGGTAAACCCTAATATATGAAGGAGAGAACTGAGGCAGAATCTGGTTGGATGTATTACAATACTGTTTTGTTATTTTGAACATTGCGTGCCTTAATTAGGCGCATGCCAGTAGAAAATAACCAATTAAGATGTGACACATGTGCCTTCTGATAGACTGTATAACTTTGCTGTATAATGTAAAAAAGGTCTTTGCCTGCTTACATCTTGTCCTGGAAGCATTGCTCTGGGTGATTAGAACATCTATTTAACAACAAAAAATGAGAAAAATCACTTTTGATCGAAAGCTAGAGCCTAAAGCAAATCAGGAGGCTATACAGTTTAATGTTTTACATTTCCAGGGAAGGGGTTTAAGGCAAAAGCATGATATCTCTCTGTGTATTTAATGTCACCAACTTTAATCAGTGCTGGAAGCTAAACAACTACAGCACTTTTTGCTTTTTACTATCAGTGAATTAATCTTCATTACAGTAACAGCTAAAATAAAGAATATAGTAGTCCTGAAATTCTACAAGGATAAAGGGGGAAAAGAGAAACTTATGAAGATAAAAGACTTTCCTGGAACAGGAGAATTGGAACAGGGGAATTGCTTTTAAGAAAAGCACTGTATAGAAAAAGTACTCTATGGAACTGTAAAACTGCTTGGTTTGCCAGTGTGATACCAATTGACAAACACTGACAGATCAGGTTATGTGATTCTTTTTGTGCTCTCTGCTGATTTGTTTGAAGGTTCGTAAAGAGAAACCATATGAACAAATAATAAAAAAAATTACATAATGAATCTTATTTCTAAGAACATAAATAAATAAATAAATAAATAAATAAACATAAATAAAATTTTACATTTTCAGAAAAAAACAACCCTGAGGAACATATATATAGGAATAAAAAAATACTGCAAATCCAAAATTCGTATGGCATTGAAACAATGTTACTGTTCCTCTCTTTTATAGTGTCCATTATATGACTAGATAGCTGCCTTTGTCTTTTTTTCAACAGCAGTCTGTGGTTGTTTTGTTACAAGCAAAAGATAATATTCAGTAACCAAAAGGAAAAAAAAAGTCTGTGTAAAGAAGTATTATGAAAATTGTTGCCAGTATAAACATCCTTCTCTTCACATTTGTCAGGTGTATTGCTGCTGATATACTACAGGCTATACCTTGGCTTGGCTTGGACTATGATGACTTTGTGTGATAAACTATCTGAAAATAAAAAATAAAATGGAGAAAGAGAACTGTGTGCCATACCTGTGGACAGACATTTCTGGTGTGATGAGTAAATATTACTGCAGGCCTATCTACCATTCCTTTAACTAGTTTGCAAGTGGGTAGTATATTCCAGTTTGCTGGTTGCCTTTTTTACAGTATGTTATTTTAATGTTCTCATTTACTGTAGCTAATATTTAATTTTATTAGTATTAAATACAACAGAAACTGTATTCAATCATGAGCAAGAAGATGTAAAAAGATTAATACAAACTTGCAGTGGTTTATTTCCTTAAACAATGTCAACTTAGTCATGTTTTTTATTAAGAGCTATTGCACATGAAGTGATAGGTGTTTTAGATATACATGCAGCACAACTACTACCTGGAAGAGGTAGTATTAATATTGCTTTAATTCTTACATTTCTTGGTGTGGTGAGTTAAAATTACCCCCCAAAGAAAATTGACAGACTAGCTCAGTGGAAGCAAATGAAACTATATTTACAAGCAAAACTAAAATCTAGAAATATGGAATGCAATGAATAGGTACAAAATATACAATATTTACATTCCCTTAAGTAACCTTTTGTCTCTTTCCAGAAACAAAGTTTGCTGAAACTAACACCACTCCCCTGATAAAAAGATGTAACTTTTAAGAAGTTATAATAAGAGCCCCAGCTGTAGGTTGCAGAAAAAAAAAAAAGTCATGTAGTTCAAAGTTCAGCTTTGCCTGTTTTTAAATCCTAGATGTGGCTAGTCTTAAACATTTGAAGTAGTTGCTTGGGGTCCCATGACTTGATCCATTCGCACTGCTGCCCCTTCTCCACTTTTTTAGTGAGTTTTAGCTGCACTGCAGCAATTGCCCTCTGCAAGAGCTTTCGGTCACTCATGTCTAGTAGCAGTTTCTACATCTGCTTTGTTGTATTCTGGGCTTCAGGTTAAGCTATAGGTGGACATGCCATTAGTTTGAGAAGAAAAGTGTGGTGAGAGGAGAGGAGCCTTCAGTATTTTAGGGATGGGGTCATGGTGTCTAGAACTGGGGATGTAGGAATCCTGTAGGAGGGTAGGGATGGTTGGCACTGTAGGAGCCTTGATTTGGACAGCTAGTAGGAACTAGGGATTTGAGTCAGTGTGGTCAAAGGATTGATATCTGGCTTGGGGAAGTGTCAGGCTTGCAGTAGAGGTGGTTTTGCAGCATCAGAAGCCAGCCCAAAACCAACTGTATCAGACCACAAGCCCACAGCCAGCCCAGTAGAACAGGCCAACACCCCAAATCTGGAAACCACCAATGCCATAAGTAAATGTTCAACAAATCTTAGAAAATTTATTTATTTGTTGTGGTAATCAATTTACTTCTGTGTAATATCATAGAGAAAAGTGTTCAGGCAGGACTTGGAAAAATTCCCTCCCCTACCCCCCCTTTTTTTTAATGGACCATCTCATGTACCTATTTAATTCTGGATTTGTGCTTTTTCTAAGTATGATTTCTAAGAATCTGCTAGATTTTTTCTACCTTTCTAAATATGATACATTGGGTTCCTGCTTCAGGATTGGGATCACTGTATGTAAATAATACTTTTCCACACTGTGTACCTGAAGTTCTATGAATCCCTTCATTAAGGCTGCTTCAACCATATGGCTAAAGGGACATAAGTCTGATATAATGAATTTAAACATTCTGCCATTCTTCTGGAATGCTCCAATGCAGCCCTCAGCAGCTTAACTTTTCTTTCTTAACTTTCTGGTGTTAATTATTTTAAACACTAATTTATGTAAGATAACTAACAGAACATTTAGTATGCAAAATGTGTATGACATCCCCTTCCTCCAAAATGTATTCATGCTGCCTTAGAATAATTTATCAGGGAAAATGGGGAAAGATTTAAAAGGGCTGTTACTGTTGTAGGTTTAGTGGTAGGGAAATAAGAGGTTTCAGTACACAGCGGCAAGGGCAATATAGATTTAAGTTTTGACTACTTAAATTCTTGTTCTTTTCTTCCTATCAGGATCCTCCTTTTCTGCCTGTTTTGATATATACACACACCTGCAGAATTAGAATTTAGTCCACAGAGCAGATAAAAAAGGTTACTCACTATGTTTTGCTAGAAATCCTTTGATATCTGTCAGTGAAACAGCTTACTTGAGAATAGAATTTGTATTTGACTGTTAAATTCTAGATCAATATACTTTAAATTCAGGCATCTTTCTTTCATGAAATGTTTCCTCATTTTAGAAAATGTTGATTAGATATCATGTAAAAAAAGATTTTAAATACCACATAAACAAAGAAGGCAAATAGGGTATTTTTTATGCTTGATTATGCCCCAGTTATAAAAAAATATGAAGCACACAGCTGTTACTACAGTACTAATTGCCCCCCTTCAATTTCAGCATGCCCAAAATTTGGAAGGGTTTTCCTTTCTAGGAATTTTCTGACCTGATAGTGAAGTAGTGAATTGACCTGACAGATACATGGGAATCATAGAATGCTTTGGGTTGGAAGGGACCTTTAAGGGTCACCTTGTCCACCCCACCTGCAATGATCAGGGGCCAAAGGAAATACTCTTGGGGAAATCAAGTTATGCCAAGTTACGTATTTCCATTTGGAGTCATGAGTGTAATAATCTCTTTCTCTAGGGGTTGATCTCCAGGTTTGTACTTCTAAAAGTTCAACATGCTGTACTAAAAAGATGGAAGAAAGATATCAGACTGCAGCAAAGCAAGATATACAGCAAGTACTTCAAACATCAAGTGCTACTTTAAATTTTTTAGTATCTCATAATGTAGCTGCTTTTCAAGGTAAAGCTTTCTGCTTTGTGTTTCCAAACTTTGTTTCATACTTTTCTTGTTTTTTGTATTTGATTAGTTTGTGTATAATAAAAGTTACCTGTTAATTTTTAGTTTCTCCCTGTGCTTTAGTACTATCAAAGAAGGAGTATTAAATCATTTAGGTGATTAGAAACTGTATTGCTTTCAGACTTTGTGACTTAAAAAATTATATTAGAGTAAGAAACTATTTTAGTGCAATGCTTTGATTTGAATTGTAAACCAGAAACTTGGCATTCCTCTTGAGCTTCTTTAATTTGGATGATACTGAAATGCAAAATTACTGTGTGGAGTGCTACAAGTGAGAGTTTTTTTTTATTCCAATGTTTCCACTCACCATGTTCTTTTTATTGTTCTAGGAGAAATATTTGGGTAGTTTATATTTGAGGTTAATTTTGGGGAACTACTTTTGTAAGCTTTTGAGTTTCTGAAAAAATATTCTGAGTTTCTAAAAATAATAATTTAAAAAGAACCTGGGAGGTTGAGTGACAGCTGTTCTAATGCACAGTAGAAAGCTATCTGATAATTAATAGGTATTTTTGCTGCTGGTGCATTGCATTTTAACAATTACCCTACATACTATTAAATTTTCTTTGAGTTAATATGGCTTAAATTAATGCAGAAATGGTTAGGAGCTGGGAAGTTGTGAGAAATAGTGGTGATACCAGATAGTATGTGATAGAAAGTGATACAGATTTCACGTCTGTTGAGAACAATGTCTACCGATGGGTACTTATGGCCTTCAGGACCACTCTATTGAACAGAATAAGATAGTAACTTTGTACAGGCTTGGAAAATTGTCTTTCTGGTGACTTTCGTTTCTCACTTGTGAAACTACAATGAAAACTGACTGCCTAGGGTCATAAAATCAACAGCAAAGTTTGCTCTGGGGTTTTAAAGACTTCACTCTCTGATATTTAGGCTGTTGCTAGAAACAAGTTGCGGTAATTCTGTAATGTCTGGGAGCGTTGTCATGAACCCAGCCTAACACATCTGTCAACGGATACCATGATAAGGAGATCATCAGTAAAATGTGCAAAGAAATCTCTCCCTCCCTCTCTTTTGCATTTATTCTAACTTCTGTGTATTAACTCTCTTTTTTGCATAATGGTACACTATTTTCCACTGCTTTACTCACCTAGGGCTGTAGACTCTGTAGAGCTCAGTAACCAATTGTGTTTTCGTTAAGGGAGGGCTGTACTCTGTGCCTTGGGGTTTTAACACCTCCTCCTTTCCTCCGCCTCTAGAAAAACAAAACAAACAAAACCCACATAAAAATCATCCCCTTAGGTATGTAGTTAACATACTTGTGCAGTGCCAAGATTTCTCAATCGTCACAAGAATGATATTTCAGTGACATTTAAAGGAAATTAAATCAGGATCCAGAAACTACATTTCTGTTGCTTTTATGTCCTCAGGGGCTCAGTCAGGGGGTTTTTTTTCAGAGTGTCTGCAGTGTACATCTGCCCTGTAGGTGAGTTCTGCCTGAAAGAAAGGAATACACACATGCCTTTGAGGAGAAATGGCTGTGCTTCTCTGGGGTACAATCTGAGCAGTTAATCAGAGCGTGGGTTCTAGACACTTCTCAGCTTGTGAAGATTCAAGTTGTGTCTCCTGCCAGTCAAGAGGCCACCGAGGGACATGTGCACTTTCCACTCAGTAATTCTATTTTACAGTGTAGAAAGGAATTCAAGAAGCACTATCAGAAAGAAAGAAGCCTAGAAGCCTGCCTCTGTATCTTGGGAATGATATGTCCTTTCAGTGGGATGGTTTCAGGACTGCTTGAGATATACTTTTTTTTTTCTCTTTTGGGAAACACACGTGAGCAGTTTTTGTTGCAGGAACACAGGCCATCCTTCCCAAATGTGTAGCCTAACATTAATTACTACTCCCACTGTCTTTCTCTCATCATTTGCTTTTAAACAACTATTTTCCGAATAATGTATTTTTATAGTATCAATATTTTATGTACCTATACACTTCATATCTTTTGGAAGTGCATACTTTGGCCTTTAATTTCCTTTTATGTAAAAATCCCCACAAGACAATATTTTGTGGCTAATGGTATTATTTAGATTTAAAATCTTGTTTAACCTTGAAGTAGTTACTTGTTGAAAAACATGCTGTTTGACATACCAGAGTGTTTAAAGAATTGCTACCATTGCTAACCAAAGTACAAGCCAAATGATTTTAGAATCAGAAACCATAAGATGCTGCTGATTTTTTTGCATTTCAAGCTCTAGGGGCATAATAAGACATCACACCTGGTCTGAATTCAGCACTGACTTTGCTTTGAGCCAGCAGTTTGGACTGGGGTCTGCTGAAGATCTTTTCCAGTCTGAACTGCTGTATGACAATGTCTAGCTCAACATTTACCACCAGTTCTTTAGGCATTCCTTTTATGTTTAGCCTGGACTTGTCTGTGCAGCTGAGAGTGCGATTACCTCTTCTGCTGTTTTGACAACTGGACAGACATAGTTTCATAGTTTCATAGTTTCAGTTAGGGTTGGAAGGGACCACAAGGATCATCTAGTTCCAACCCCCTGCCATGGGCAGGGACACTCTACCTAGATCAGCTGGACAGAGCCTCGTCCAGCCTGGTCTTAACACCGCAAGGGCGGGGCTCATCCCTGGACAACCCATTCCAGGGCTTCACCACTCTCACGGTGAAGAACTTTCTCCTCATCTAGCTGAATCTCCCCACCTCAGCTTCATCCATTCCCCCTAGTCCTATCACTCCCTGATAGTCTGAAAAGTCCCTCCCCAGCCTTCCTGTAGGCCCCCTTCAGATACTGGAAGGCCACAATGAGGTCACCTCGGAGCCTTCTCTTCTCCAGGCTGAACAGCCCCAACTCCTTCAGTCTGTCCACATCTTGACAGCTGTGCAGAAAACATGAAGGGGATTGTGGAGCAGGTGTTGTGGACTTTGCCATTGTTGTTACCTCCCTCTTTTCGAAGTCTGCTGAGGCTAGATGTCATGGCCTAAAGGAGCTGGACTGGACCCAGACAGGACAAATAGTTTTCTCTCCAGCTCTTGCATATTCAGTGGATGTAGGTAGGCAGTTAAAGTAAATAAATTGTAGCTGCCTCTGGATGTCCTCAGAGTTGTGTTTTCCTTATGTATTAAATACAGTTTAGAGATCTTGAGTATGTTAGGATGATGAAGCACTTTAGAATAACTTTGTGAAATGAGGCATCTGTCTATTAAATCTCTGTGTGTAACTTTATATTGTTCTATACTGTGTTAAGTGTTGCCTGTTGACAGTAACTCTCTGCTGATGATCTTCAAATGTTGCAAAAAATCTGTGTCTCTTAGGACATGTCAAACTACGTGGTACAAATGGCATCACTTGTGTAGTGTTCTCTAGCAAGTACTATTACAGTTTTCTCCTGTGTGTATTTTTTTCCGCTGTGAATCTTGTTTCTTTTTAATACCTTTGAGGAGTGGTAAGGAACAGAAGGATAAATGAGAGTGAAGTCAAAAAGTCTGGTAGGTGAGAGATACATTATGGAGAGCAAGAATGCATTCTTCTCTTGGGATAGATGGCTGGAGAACTTGAAATGTGATTATAATACAGCTTAAGACAGGTGATAGGATAACATTCTTGTATATCTTTGCATTTTAAATATAAGAACTGAGAAAGAGATTGTGAATTCTGTGCAGGGATTGCCACAACATATCCATTCTAGTGATAATCACAAAAATAAATGCTTTTTTAACCTTTATTTTACATGCTGGAGATCTTTCTATCTATCTATGTATACACAGAGACATACACACTCCTTTTACACAGTTCTTAGATATTATGCAAATTTCATACTGACTCTTGTCCATACCTCCACACAAAAGAGGAACCAGTTCTATAAAGCAGTGCCCATTTTTGTGTAGGGATAGAAAAATTCCTATGTTTTGTAGCAATTTAGGGAGGAATTAATAGTCATCTAAGAATCTAGTTACTTGGAGTGGGATGGAACTCTGTGCAACAGAAGAGCAGATCTTGTGTCATGTCACTCTTTTTCCACACTGAGAGCTCATAACTCTTAAAAAAGTGCCAGTGTGTGACATAGGTCCAGCACTGTCCTGTGCAGAGTCCTGCTCTGCATTTCAGTGACAACAACCCCATGAAATGCAACAGGCTTGAGGAAGAGTGGCTTGAAAGTTGCTTGGCAGAGTGGGATATGGGAGTACTGATCAACAGTCTGAATATGAGCCCCCAGTGTGCTCAGGTGGCTGAGAAGGCTAACAGTGTCCTGGCTTGTATCAGAAGTAATGAGGCCAGGAGGATCAGGAAATGATCTTAACTGCTAGCGATACTTGGCACTAGTGATGCCATGCCTCGAGTACTGCATTTCCTTTTGGGCCCCTCACTACAGAAGGACATTTTGCTGCTGGAGTGTGTCTGGAAAAAGGCAATGAGGCTGGTGAAGGGTCTTGAACACAAGTTCTGTAAGGAATGGCTGAGGGAGGTGGGGGAGGAGGTTGAGGGAAGATCTCATTGCTCTCTACAACCACCTGAAAGGAGGTTTTAACAAGCTGCAGTCCAACCTCTTCTTCCAAGTATCAAGTTACAGGATGTGGCCTTGAGGTGCAGCAGGGGAGGTTTAAATTAGGTGTTAGGAAATATTTCTTTACCTAAAAGGTCATCAGGTACTGAAACAGTCTGCCCAGGGAAGTGGTGGAGTCACCATCCCTGGAGGTATTTAAACGAGCTTTGGATGAGGTGCTTAGGAACATGGTCTAACAGTTGTCTTCAGGGAGATGTTAGGTTATCATAGAATCATTCAAGTTGGAACAGACCTTGGAAATCATTAGGTCCAACCACTAACCCTACTCTACCCAGCTTACCACTAAACTATGTCACTAAACGCCATATCTAAACAACCTTTAAGAGCATTCAGGGATGGTGACTCAACCACCTCCCTGGGAAGCCTGTTCCAATGCTTGACTACTCTTTTAGTGAAATCTTTTTTCCCTAATGTCTAGCTTAAACCTAACCTGGTGCGGCTTGAGGCCGTTCCCTCTTACAGTATTACAGTATTGCTAAGGTTGGAAGAGACCTCAAAGATCATCGAATCAAACCTGTCTCCACAAACCCCATGACTAGACCATGGCACCAAGTGAAAGGACATTGCTCCCCAGAGAGAACACTCCTGCCCACTGCAGGCTTGAACTCACGACCTTCCCAGTAAGAGTCTTAGGTGCTACCAACTGAGCCACATGCCATGTTTTATCAATAATTAGCTGTGAGGTGAGATCAGCACCTACCTTTCCATATTCTCCTTTGTGGCAGTTTGGGCTGGGTGCCTCTGGCTGCTGCCACACAGGGTGCACCTCTGGTGCCCTGGGTGTCCAGCCCAGTGGGTGGACACAGGAAGCTGTGTATTTCATTCCCATAGTGTCCTGTTCCCTATAAATCTATCAGCAAGGTCTCACTCTTCCTCTTTCATCCCTCACTGCTCCATGGGAGATGCTCCCTATCTGGTAATGGAAGGGAAATTATCTCAAGGCCTCTTGGGCCTGGCTAGGCCTAATGCCAGGAGGAGAAGGGGAAGGGCAATCACAGATCTGGCCAGCTGAGATTAGCCTAACAGTGGAGGGGGTAGGGGGGGAAGAAAAGCCCTGGGGGTTTTGGGTGTACCCTCAGGTAGGAAGAAAGGGAATGTTGGGAGGCTTTCTGGGTATGCTGTAAGGGACTCTGTCTGCTTTGGGTTTCTTTTGTCACTGTGCATGTAGTTCTCTGTAAAACATTCACTGCTTGTCCATTTAAACTTTCCATCACTTCTGCAATCCATTTGTCTGAGTCTCTTTTTTTTTGTGCCCCAGTGGGAGGCAATGGAGGATCTGCCTCAAACTGGGACACCCTTTCAGGTAGCTGTGGAGGGTGATAAGGTCTCTTCTCAACCTACTTTCTCAAACTAAACAATCCCAGTTCCCTCAGCCACTCTTCATACTACTTATTCTCTGAATGCTTGACCAGCTTAGTTGCTTTTTTTTTGTTGCTTTTTTTGCTTGTTATGGTTAGACTTGATGATCTTAAGATCTTTTCCAATGAGGCAATTATATGATTGTGGTGGGTTGAAATTTCCATCCCCCCCAATATTAACTTTGCCAGACCAGCTCAACTGGAAGCAAATGAAAGCTGTGTTTACAAGTAAAACTACAACCTACAATGAAATGCAATGAATATGTACAAAATGGCTGTAGTGTCTTCCTTTTTATAGACCTGCTGGACAGGGAGGGGGTGAGGAACAGACTAACTCAGTTTCCCAGGGGGAAAACCCCTTCTGGGGAGGGCAAGGCTCTCCCCAGCTTTCAGGATGGGCGTAACCCATCACAAGTACCATAAAAATGATTTAAAAATATGGAACTGAATCACTTATGTATGTGGCAACTTGTCACCAAAACAGTGTTCTTGGCAGGTGCATCTCTGTAAGAAAGAGTTAATAAACTACATTCTTCCATGGAAAAACAGGAAATATTTTTGAACTGGATTTTTTTCCTTTGCAGTGGTAACCTGGAGAGCCATGTTCAGTTTTGGATAGCTTACCTGGAGAAAGGAATAGACCAAGTGGGAAAAAAGAGAGCAAAATTACCTAAATGTATGAAATCTAAATGTAACTTTAAAAAATAGACCACTGTAGCTCCTTAAAAGAGAGATACCGAGGGAAGAGTTACACTATTTAAAAAATGAAATTGTTGACAACTACATAAGAAAGTTATCTGTGCTCTGTTCATAGTAGATTAAAGAAAATGGTTTCATATTTTAGCAAAGAAACTATTGGCTCAGTAAGAGGAGTGATTTCCAATGACAACATTAAAGTATTTCTGATGAAACTTTTAGAGTTTATGTGTTCACACGTCTTAGTAACAAGCTGGGCAAGACAGCAGCTTCCAAGAATTGTGCTGTAGATATGACTAATTCTGCTTTAAGGGGTAGGAGTTAGACTAGACTGCTCAACAGATTTTTCTCAGTGTTGCAACAGATTATTGAGCAATAAGCTAATATTTGAGTTTCCAGGCTGTCAACTACTTGGAGGTGATTGCTTTTATTCGGAAGTAAAATGGGAGTTGGCTTACTGCTTAGAGCAAGCTACTTCCCTCCTGCCACAGAGGTAGAAACACTCAAGCAGATTCTGTGTGCATAATGCATTTGTTCATCTGTATCTTACCATGTAGGAATTTGTTTATGTACAAAATAGCAGGTGATCTTCTACTTTTCTTTTTGTTCTTCTGAAATGAAGCAGGAAGGTATGTCTATACCATGTAATAAAGTAAGTGTCATAGTGATTTTAACAGTAATGGAACAAACTTCTACTGATATTAAACAGGTCATCAGCAGGCAGAGGTGAAGATCTGTGGATACAAGTAATGTAAATTTTTAATAAATCTATAAAGATTTATAAATATCAGTTTGCATTTAGGGCTTGAACTTAGGTCTGTGCTGGAGGATGATGAAATTGAGAGCAGCCCTGCAGAAGAAGACTTGGGGATGCTGGTGGGCAAGAAGCTGGACATGAGCCAAAAATGGGCACTAGCAGCGTAGAAGGCAAATTGCATCCTGGGCTGTGTCAAAAGAAGCCTGGCCAGCAGGTTGAGGGAGGTGATTCTGCTGCTCTGCTCTGATGAGGCCTTACCTGGAGTACTGTGTCCAGCTCTGGGGCCTCCAACACAGAAACATGGACTGGTGGGAGCACCTCTGTATGAAGACAAACTAAAAGAATTGGAGCTGTTCAGGCTGGACAAGTGGAAAGACCTCCTAACTACATTTCAGTATCTGAAGGGGACCTGCAGGAAGGCTTGGGAATGACTGTTTAGAAGGAGTTGTAGTGATGGGACAAGGGGGCAATGGTTTGAAACTGGAGCAGGGTAGATTTGTGCTGGATGTAAGGAAGAAGTTCTTTACCATGAGAGTGGTAAAATACTGGAACAGGTTGCTCGGGAATGTGGTTGAGGCCCTGTCCCTGGAGACATTCAAGATCAGATTGAATGTGGCCCTGGACAGCCTGGTCCAGTTGAAGGTGTCCCTGCTAACTGCAGGGGGAGCTGGACAAGATGACCTTTGAGGGCCCCTGCCAACGCAAAACAGTCTGTGAATCTGTAAAGGAGTAGTGTGGTAGAGGTCTGCTGGTCCTGGAGTTCCAGAAGAGAATGTTTTCTATTCACTGTTTAAGTGCATGTAAAATACATATGCAGAGCAAGTCACAATACACAATGCTACAGATTTACTGTAGGTCAGCTGCATAGCTGTTCAGAACATGTATAGTAGACACTTATGTAGGATTTTTTGATATTGCCTAAAAATACAGCAGATGAGAATTTGCTGGGTTTTTTTCTGTGTTACTTATTTTGCAGTGTATGACTCAGACTTCCCTGCTGCATCTGTTCTTGTCTGTGTAACTACTTACTGTTCATTGGTACAAAAGGAAGGTGAAAAACTAGCTCTGAAGTTCTGTGGCAATCATAGCAATATGTAGTGTGAGCAATCTGGTAATATAAGCTTAGAGCTTGATATAGTGGTGGGCCATGCTTAGTATAAGGGTAGAAATAACTAGCATATTAGCAAAATAGTGCTGTGCTAGCAGTGTGTAACTAAAGCAAAGTACTGGTAGCTCTAAACAGAGAATTATCTTGGAATAACATGATGCATATGTCGATCAACAACTTCGTGTGATATTAGTAGTTTAACCAATAATGTATAAGAGTAGGGCATGTGGACAGTTGTGGGGAACCAATGAAGCAATGCCAACTATGCTCTGTGAGTCTGTCTGTCTGTATAAGCTGTAGAGATTCCTAAATTAAACTGAACAATACTTAGATCATATTGGTCATCCATATTGATTCCGAACTCTGTTGTCAACAAAGTTCAGTGGTTGGGGTTCCCCCCCCCCCCCCCCCAATGGGAAGCTGCATGCTGCTGCTTCATTATTTGTATTCTGTATAACTGCAGCCTGCACTAGCAGGTAGTCTGTCCTTCCAAGCCTGAATCACTTTAGAACAAGTGTTTTTTCAAGGCATGTATGAACTCTTGGCTGGACTTGCAGTTGTCCGTATCTCATCAATTTTGTTGCCCTTTTCAGTGGATCCTCTGGGACTCCATTGGTCACTGGGACTTTAAAAGAAGGCATTATGTGCTGAATGGGAGCCAATTCACTAGTTTATCTTAAGAATGAGGAGAAATACATCTAAATTGCAATGTATGTTCCTCTGTTCTACTACTACTGTGCAAAGATTAGCATAGATACTCTGCAGGATCAAGCTTACTGTGTGGCTGAGAAAATGTTATTTTAAAATAAAATTAATGTGTTAATTTTATACTGCAGTATAATGTATCTTTGTTCAGTGTTTGTGTAAAATGATTATGTGTGTATAAATATATTTATTGTGAGATCCCTGAAAATAATTAAGTATTTGAAGTATTTCTTGTTCTTCATGTTGCACCTACAAGGTCTTTGTGGTTTTTAAGATAGGATAATGCAGTTATAATTTGTAAGGTTTGTAGATGTACAGAATGGAACTAGCAATGAATGGAGCTAGCATGGCTTTATATTGTGCTCCTGTTATATCATGATGTTTATGTAGGTATTTGGTAAGGTAATTTTCTTGCTTTTGCCTACCATATTTTAACCTTATGTTATTTTAAATGAATTGCTGTTAACATAAAAGATATTATTATCAGTGAGTATTTACCTTTGACACTCAAAATATATTACTTAAAAGCTGCAAGCTAGATTCTTCTAAGCAAAATAAGACCTATTTCAACCATATTAAAATTCTATGTACATTTTAATTTGCTTTCTGCTGTGTGACTCTCATACTGAAGCTATTACCTGGCTCAGTGGTCCCCACAGACAATTTTGCTTAATCATTCTGGTTTTATTGTAAATGTTATCTAGGAAACTGCAAATTCAGTTTGGGTCAGTCCCATGAGGGACTTGATTCATCATGACTTATTCTTGTTGTTTTAAATATAAATTGAAATAACCATCGAATTTAAGGGTTTCCTTCACAGCAGAGGATTAAAATCTGTAATTTCTTTTGTGCAAGGGCTTTTCCTTTACTATGTTATTAGGTGGAAGCTAATATTTAAAGAAATTTCATAGTGATTACCCCCTTGGGAAAGATTTAGTTCACAACTTAGTATTTCCATTTTATATTTAACAGTTCAAGCTGACTCTATTTCTTTCTTTTACACCTGTTGATCCTAACCCTGATTTTTTAAAAAGATAATATTTTCTAGAATATTTATTAAAATCTAAGATTTAAATGTAGCACTTCTTGCACTCATTGCACTTAGTCCTCGCTGTGAAACAGATTAATGACCCCTTTGATTTAAAGAACTTCTTTGCTTCCTGTTTGTGCTTTGTTACTGTGAGACAAAATAGCTAAGGACGCAGAAGATGAAATTGTTGGAATTTAGAGGGGAAGAGAAGGTAACTGCATAAGAACAAAATAGTTTAGTGGTACAGTGCAGTATGACCCTCCCAGAGGTAAAGGTGTTAACAATACATCCCTGGGATGAGATTCATGGCTTGATTGAGCTGCACCACAGGTGCCTATCTAGTGCTGTTTGAGCTGCTATAGGGTATCCTGCCTGTCCTCCAGGCCTGCTTCTACAGAGAGGTACTGGTCCTGTTTGTCCTCTCTCTTATCTGCTGATCCTATGAGGGTTGTCCTGCATAATCTTGAGAAAAGCAAATGATGCTTTATTCCATGAAAAAGATTCAAGTTTGTTCTTTCCGACTGTAAATGTCCATATCTAATGTCTACACGTGAGTTAAGGGACATTTGGTCCTGTAATGGTCGAAAGAAATAAGATCAAATATGTCTATTTTAAATGGAATTAAGTAATTTCAATGATTATACTTACATTAAGAGTTATTACTTACCTAAACTGTATATAGCATATATTTATATTTGAAAAGTAAGGGACTAAGTTCTAGTAAAGCCTCAGACAACGTCACTATTGCAGAACAGTTACTGGAGCCTGAGTGGGGAAAGACTGAAAAAAAGGAGTAATTTAAGTTGCTACTTTTCAGGAACAACACACTATGTATTAGATACAGCACAGACAAGGTGGTAGGGTGAATTCTACATGCAGATTTTCTTCCCTGGCTGAAACAGTTATCTGGTACTCAGCTTCTCTCCCTGCAGTTACTGTGGTACCTTACACAACTGGACAGGAGCATACTGTCAACCCAATTTGGGAAGATGCACTGAGGCTCAATTTTTTCTACATATTATCTTAAAACTCAGTTCCTCTTATAAAGCCAAGAAAGAGCACTTACACTAATGACATAACGAATTAAAAATATTCATGCCACTTAAAGATCTTTAAAAAATATCCAAGCATCAGCTTGTGTCTGTGGACTGATTGAAGCAGTAGCTGGGGAATGGATTTAAAAAATCCAAATAAACAAACCAGAATAAATCCTAAAAAGCCAAACCTTAGAGAAGTAATGAGATAAGAATAGCATCAGGGCATTAAGATGAAAGAAGAGAGAAGAGGAGAAATAGATGTGATTTTTTTCAATGTTTTCTATAGTTCCCTCACCTGGACATTGTACAAGTATAACTAATGATCCTTTCTTGAGGAGACCACATTTAAAAGTGACTCTAAGTATCAGGAAGGAAGAGAAAAATCAAAATTAATTTAGCTGGTTGTTGCTGAGAATCCAGAAAGTTTCTTCTCTGCACTTCGAATAAAGATGCAACTATTTGTGTAACCTGAAGAAAATCATGGAATGATGGGGGTTGGAAGGGACCTCTGGAGATCATGGAATCATAGAATAGCCTAATTTGGAAGGGTTCTCAGAGATCATCTACTCCAACCTGCCTGCGATTGTCAGGGATGCCTCTCAGCTAGACACAGTTGCTCAAAGCCTCATCCAGCTTTCCAATTCCTTGTCATTGAAGCTCTCTAACTTCTAAAGAGAAAAAAACCTCACCATCACCTGTGAGGAAAGCTAGAGTTGAGATTCATCTTTTCTTGTGGAAGAATGAGAGGTCTGATGACTTCTTAGAGTTGCTTCAATCTACATTTTATTCTGGGCTTTCATAGCTTATCAGTAACTATAATACCCTGAGTACTAAAGAGATCTGACTGAATCCAACAATAGCCAGTGTCTGGGAGCAGAGCCAGATGGACATAGATGAGAAATAAGCCATAAGTTTTAATAGTCAAGGTGATTAGCTAATGGAACAGGGTATCTGTGGGGATGACAGAATATCAGCTCCATCTCAAGTTCTTCAGGTTTAGCATCAGTTTTTGAAGATGTGCTATAATCAAATGCCAGCCATTGCCCTGTTTTGTAAAGAAGTATTTTGTGGGCCCAAGGTGTTACAGCAGTCAGATTCTATGATCCTACTCTAGTCTTAAAAATGGTGAGTATGAATGTGAGGCTTCATGGTAGTACAGTCTGACACTAAAATGATTCCTTGAAAGATGATTAATGTCATTTTAATCAGGAAACTGAATACTATCTCCCTTTACCTACAGCATCCACACGTATTCTCCCACAGCTTTCTTCCTCGTGCATAGTTAATGGAGAATCACTGAGTTATTCAAGTTCTCTGAGCAGTTTTACAACTAAGAAGGATTTAGTGTTCCAGCAACTGTCCCTTTCTTAAAGGCACAGCCTAAAACGGTCACATACTTGTAAGTAAACGCATACTTTGCCCCTTTCCATTCAGGGAGGGAAAACATGCCTACCTAGAAATGGACAGTAGGGGGACTTGGATTCTGTTCTCTGTATTGTTTATGTATTTTACTGTAAACAGCCGGTGGATCCAGAACAATAGAAACCAGAATAACTCTAACACTGACATGGCTTTTTTGTTCTCTATCTTTGAAGCAGGGACTAAACTAATAGGACTTTCTATCCTTACCTGACGTTTTAATGGTTAAGCCACAGCTAGATTTCTTCTGCCTGCTTCCCTTCCCCCCCTATGAATCTTGTATCTTAGGCCAGAGGATGGCCAGATTAGTTTTCACAGGAGTAGCAGATATTTTCTCCTACACTGTTTGATAATGCCATAGTCCCATCTGGATCTTTCCAGAGTTACAGGAGAGAATTTGTGTGTTTCCAGACTGAACCTAATTTAATGTTGGGATTTCATAGAATTATAGAATATTAGGGGTTGGAAAAAACCTCCAAAGGTCATCTATCCCGACCCCCTCTGCATCAAGCAGGGGCATCCTCAACTAGATCAGGCTGCCCAGAGACCTGTCAAGTCCCACTTTGAATATCTCCAGCTATGAGGCCCCATCCATATCAGTGTACATTAGCAGTTTAATCTATTTATCCAATTATTTATTTATTCTAAGTGTGAAACAGCACAAGGATTTTTTTTTTAGTGTTTTAAATAGTTTGATTTGAAACCTGATAAAAAAAATTATTCTTTTAGAACTATATCATATCAGAACAAAAGTTATCTTTTAATAAAGCGCTATACTGGACCTCAGTGCTCAATCCTTAGTAATCCCATTGATTTCTTACATGAACTAAGAAGCCATTTAGTCATGCTGGGGTAATACAGTCTGAGTAAAGCCTGCTTAAACTGAGTTGAGCAGCTCTACTGGGTTCTGGACAGTGATCCAGAATAACTGCTTTTCAACAGCACTTCTATGTGCATGCCTAAACTGAATAGGTATGCCTGTTCTTGGATGTATTACTGCTTAAAAGAGAAAGAAGTAAAGCTAAACTGCTAGAACAGAGGATAGGAGAACTGAGGAAGTCTCCTCTGTAGCATCGTATGGCAACATTTATATTAGTAATTTAGGTAGATTCTCCCAGCTGTCCTCCTGGACTCTGCTTTGTTTTGCATCGCCCAGCAGTTGCACAGTTCACAAGCTCAACTCCTTACAGACAAATCTGAACTGAAATATGCCTATCAGAATTACATCTAATTTTCCTTAATTTATAGTGGGCATGGGATCTCTGGAATTTGTCTATAGTAAATTCAGTTTTGACTTCCAAAATGCAAGCAATATGAACACTGGGTCATCTGCACCAGCTGTGTCAGTCTGTAGATCCATTCCTTTATGCCACAGAGTTTGCTAATGAAGGTACCCTATGTGATCTTGAGTAGGGTAGCTCCATGCAGCAATGCATTGGCCATCCTTATTACCATTATTACCACTTATTATTCTCAATAATTCTTAAAGACTTCGTATATGAATTCATCAAAACATCTTTAAGACTAATAATATCTTCCTTTATGTTTATGTATATTATATCATGGTGGTAAGATGGCAAAATGTAATTTAAGAAACAATAAATGTAGTTATCTCTTTGGTTAAAATGTTTGCTACTCAAATAATAGAGAAAAACAAAACAAACAAACAAAACTCCAACCAAACATAAATTTGTATATTCTAGCAGAAAAGTGGTGAGGTAAGTAGTTTTCATAAAACTACTTTGTCACAGAATCTTGGTATATTCACTGACTGCTACTGGCCAGGTCAGTGACTTCAAATCTTTAACTTTTCGCAGATTAGAACAGTATCTTGTAATAAGCATAGAGTTACATGAAGCTTTAAGGCCCTGGAAAGAAGAAAGCAAACTAGTCCAAGAAAGCTTGTTGATCAAGGATCACTTCTTCCTAGCTCAGGAGCAGTTCATGTATCTTTTATATAACTATTTTTTAAAAATTATTTTTAGTTAACACATTGAGATTAACTTCAGTTATATTAAAAGCAAAACTATTCTGTTCCTGTGTATTAGACAATTTAAGCAGTTTGTGTGATTTTATTTCCTAAGCACAAACATCTAACACTATTTGGTGACTTGGAACTTCTTACTATCCTTAAGTTCTTTTTTGGAGATCTGCAGGTCCTGTGCCATATCTTCCTGGCTGTTACTGTGGGGCTCTACCAGGGACACTATGGTTAGGTATCTGAATCCCATTGAGATTGCTTTTAAGCAGATTTTATTGGCAGTAATGTGAACAGCAAAGGAACGGATGAATGGTAGCATTTTTAGCACTGCTGATTAGGAATTATCTGAGTGCAGTGAGAGAATGACACCAGGAAAAATAAGCTGTTCTTTATCTGGCAGGCATGAAAAGTTTATTATATGTCTGTAGTTTACTTCAATGCACGTTAGAGTCTTGATTTCCCAAGGAAGAACAAGTGAGATACATGATAGAGTGATATCTTTTCAGAGTCTTAGCTGAACTTTAACACAATTGTTTTGATGTGTTAGGATACCAGCAGTCAAACACCCATATACACTAGAAAGTGTCTGAATTCCTGCAAAGACAGATTTTATATCAGAGGTAGAATTGCACATATGGGCTAATACCTAGTCAGATAGTTTTTGGACAATTTCCTTTTCCAGATACTGTTGCTTATTAAAATACCTAGGAGCCAGATTCAAATCCTGTCAAGGAGAATGTTGGACGATGCCTAGATGTGAATTGAGGCTTGAAATGTGAATTCTGTTTGACATGCCATGTGTAGTGATAGAATCACATGCTCTTAATGTTTAGTTTAGAGGTATTGGAAACTCAAAATAGCATAATAAATGTACATTCATTGTTTCAATGTACATTTCCTCCCCCCGCCCCCCCCCCAAACTAGACACCATTTTGTTTCATCATTTAGATTGTTCTGATGCCTTTTCTTGAATCTTCTCCCCAAAATTGTTTAGAAATCAAAAGAAACAGCATTTTCTTAGGTGTCTGAAACTAAAGAAAAGAAAAAGCTATCATTTTAGGCAGTGAGAGCATTTCAGTCAAGACTATCATGATCAAACATAACAGATAACTGAGATTTTAACTGTGCTTTCAAAAGACAGCTTTGTTGATAGTGTGAAAGTTAAGCAATTAGTTTGCTTTCCAGACTTGTCAGCTGTTATTCACAAGGAAAGTATTGTGAGAAATTCTACTTTTGCCTTTGACACTTTCCTTCACATTTAAATATGCATGAAAGTGAAACCCTGTGTTCTCTTTTCTTTACAGAATTTTTTTTCACTTAAAGCTCACTTAAGAATAACCATGGAAGAGTGTATAATGCTTTATAAATACAGTTTCTCTAATAGTTCTCTTTGAGAAGAATAAAGATAACCATTGTGACTAGACTTGCTTCAAAGGTTAAATCCATTTGCTCTGTCTGCACTGTCATCTGAAGTAGTTTGAGGAACATTTTATAGCCAAACAATTTTTCCTGCTGTAGCTCTGAACCCACCAGTGCAGTAATCCAGTATAATTACAATTTGTGTACAGAAAAAGAAGGAATTTTTGCAACATACACAGTTGTGTTCAGGTCATATAAATTTGCATAGAAAGGATAGGTATTGGTCCCATACTACTGTTCATACACTGAGTGTGTGGAGACTTTAAAATCCAGGGTTTTTTATTGTTTGTTTGTTTGGTTGGTTTGATTTGGTTTGGGGTTTTTTTGGCTGAGATGTGGTAAGTGGAGGGTGCACCTCACCAAAATTAGTTTGATAGCATGGCAATTTGGTATTGAGTTGGTCAAGAAAGCTGAGTGGTGGAACTCAGAAAATTAACTCATCTGTTGAGGGTGTGCTGAAAGGTTTTTCTGAGGTAAGTCAGCTGAATTTGCCATCAAATGGTACGTATTTCTTACTGTTGTCTGCTCACTCTTAGTGATAATAAGTTTTAGCATATTTTACTGAAGGTAATTCTGTCCTAAATTAAGCACTTTAACTGTGCTTTAGTAGTGTGTAGAGAGAAAGGATAATACAGTGTGCAGATTCCTGGAGATGCTTTTCTGCATTAACAACAGGTCCTCAGGCTCCAAGACTCCTTGCTCTATGTAAAGTGGAGAGCATTTAAGTGGTTGGTCTAAATCCACAAAGATATGAAAACCCTGTTTCCTTCCACTTGACTTGAACACCTGAGATAGAAACCTAATTTTCCTGGGCTCCTTGGCAGTCAACAGTGAGAGATGGGTACTTGCAGAGAAGATGAGGCTACTTCTTTGTCTCCTACCTCAGTGCCTCAGTTGGTACTTGAAGTTAGACAATGTGAATTGAGGTATGAAGTTCCATCAGCTTCAGTAGTAATTTGGTTGCTGATATGAATTTGCACAACAGGAGGTGTATTCACTGTCTTTACATATTTTGGTTTCTAATATCTGTGTTCAGATTCCTTGTGCAAATGGAGGTTCAGCTGGTTCATTATCAATCTGTTGGCTTCGTGGCATGCCCTGCAATCCTGACTTCCTTATTTAACATAGGTTCCTACATTAAGTCAGTATTATTTTTGTCCTTTTGTAAGCATGGCTGTCATTGTCAGTTTTTATGTGTGCATCTATTATTTTATAAGTGGCTGTGGTACTGGAATAAATATATTCAGAGGCTTGTAAGCCAGCTGTGTATTAGAGATATCTTTTCACATAAGCAACTAGTTTTGTCTCGTTTGACTTGCTCCACCTCATTTTCATTGATTTGTATCAGAAAAATTTATGCTGAGGAGTAGTATTATGTTGAAACAGGATGGAATAGCTTTGTCTGACAAATTTTTAGGTAAGTTTTGATTGCAGGTATTCATAAAACTCTTTTAATGTTCTATTTATTTATTTTTAGCATCAATAAGAACTTTAAGGTATTCCTGTGCTTTCTTTCATATTCCTGCCTCTTGACAGCTTGTGCTGTGTCCGCTTTGTAGTAGCCCCACCATTTTTATGGTTGCTTGGTGAACTGGAGGGGGAAACTAATGCTGGAAAATTTTTCCTTCTGTGTTATATTTTAGATACTTTCACTGATCTCCTTTACAGAGCAGCTGCACAGCTGTGTGTCTGTCTGGTACTGTGGCAAAATGCTTGTGAAACCATAGCCTAAGTCACCATGCTTTTGAGCTACTTCAGTGCTTACAAGTTATGATTACAGGTCGGTAATAACTTCTGTTTTCACAATCTTTCTTGTTATAATAGATACTCACATTAATTAGAATATTTGATTATTAACCATATCTGTATCACTCTAAATCAAATGGGCTGCTTCAGGGAAAAGAAGCAGTATAATAATCTTCTTTTTTTTTTTTTTTGGTAATCAACAATAAAATGTATTCGTTAAAAGGTTGTAGTAGAGTATCATTCATAAGGATTTGTTCAGAGATTTGTTGCATGAATTCTGTACAGTGCAGACTGAAAGTACAGTAGTATTTAGTCAATATTCAAACTTCTTTCAAGACAATAGTCAGCAATATTTGGAGTATACAATGTAGGTGATCCACAAATTTCTGAATTTAATTCTCAAATTCAGCAAAACTTAAACTGAATGTTAATGTATGTTGAAGTTACAGTGATGGAAGATATCACTAATATTTAATTAAAAGTATTTGTTTCTTCCATCCTCCAAAGTCACATTCATCTGAACAAAATAACATTTTGAAGTTTAACATCTCTCTCAGCTTAAAGGTAACAGAGATCTGATTTATCCAATATAAATATTCAGAATTAAGATCAGAAGTAATAATTCAGAAGACAGTTAGGAATGAAAGGAAAATGTTTCCTTACTTTTGTAGCTGACCAGCAAAATTTTTGAAGTGGGAATTAATCTATAAATTAAAATATGTTACATATATGTTCTGTTATAGAACATATATGATATATGTAACATATATGTTATAGAACATATATGTTCTATGACAGAACGAGAGGATAAAGTCTGAAGCTGCGCCAGGGGAGGTTTAGGCTGGATGTTAGGAAGAAGTTCTACACAGAGAGAGTGATTGCCCATTGGAATGGGCTGCCCAGGGAGGTGGTGGGGTCACCATCATCGGAGGTGTTCAGGAGGAGACTTAATAGGGTGCTTGGTGCCATGGTTTAGTTGATTAGGTGGGTTGGATTAGTTGATAGGTTGGACGCGATGATCTCGAAGGTCTCTTCCAACCTGGCCTATTCTATTCTATTCTATTCTATTATATCCAATGTTCAGTTTTACTGCTGTAAACTATATGTGATTTTCTGATGTAAGTTATCATAGTGGCATATACAGAAGTTAAATTTTCTCTATACTTGTACTGCATTCTTACTAATATATATTTGTATGTATCTGGGCCTTTTCTTGAACCTACCTGTGATATTTGTTACCATATGTTGTATTGCAGTGTTTCCTTCCATGACTACCTGAGTGCCATGAGGAGTGACTGCACTTCTTCATTCTCCACAGGGACGCCTAATTTTTTTTCCCAATTTTATTTTAACCGAGAAGTGTTAAGCCTTTTAAGAACACAGAGACTGCATGAGTTTATGGAAGACTGGTTGGGGGCTTTGTGCAGTTAGGGTGAATGCAGAATGGGATGATGGCTTCCTTTCACTGCCATTTTGGGCATTGTCCCTTCCTGACATGAGAAATGTGATGACCTTGCATTCCATCTGTATTCTTCTAATGGAAAGGGAATCAGGAGAATTTAATCCCCCCACCCCCGCCCAGTATTTCCAATAGGTGTTCCAGTCCCTTGTCATCCTTGTAGCCCTTCATTGGACTCTGTCTAGTATTTCCCTCTCCCTCTTTAACTGAGGAGCCCAGGACTGGACACAGTATTCCAGATGGGGTCTCACCAGGGAGGAGTACAGGGGAAGGAGAACCTTCCTGGACCTGCTGAGCACACTCTTCTTAATGCATCCCAGGATATCATTTGCCTTCTTGGCTAAAAGAGCACATTGCCGTCCCTTGGTTAACTTATTGCCCACCAGGACTCCATGGTCCTCCTCCCTGGAGCTGCTTTCCAGGAGGTCAGGCTCTAATCTGTGCTGAGATATATTCCTTCCAACTCTAATTGTGCAATTTTTTTAATGAGTATCAGCACAGTGTAAAATTTGTTCAGTCCACAGAAAGAAGTAGACAGAGTAAATGACTAGTCCCTGTTTGGAGGTTGGGATGATCAAATAGGCTGTTGTGAACTACTGGATATGACACAAGAAATAGGCATTTTGATTAATGACAATGTGTGAAACTGATAGGGATGGTCAGATTTCTTAGGTAGTTGTGGGAGAATTATATGAGAAGTGGCTGAATATCAGGGAAGCACTGAAGACAATTAGGGGAGCAGAGTCTTGTCAGACTGGTATTACATAGCTAGGTAATAGTATTGTATGTTTTAAGTTTGCATATGAATGTAGCAAAACAGGGACCAAAAACTAGGGATAGGTTCTATATGTGAGAGGAGACTGGGGGTAGAGAAAAGGAGTCTCAGAAGTGGTGAAAAGGAGTCTCAGAAGTGATGAAAAGGAGGGCAGAGAAATGGCTGAAAGGCTAAGAAATCATGAAATTCATGTTGTGGATGGGGGCCAAGGGTGCCTGTCATACAGCCCTGTGTCAGGTCACTGCAACCAGAGCAGGAGGGTAAACCTCAACCCTTATTCTGAATGTACCACAAGTCAAAATTCTGTGGCAAGGAGTACTGGCTCAAGGGAGCACCCTGTGTTTAATTTTTATTCTCACAAATCTTTCTTAATGGTTTCAGGCTTTTTAGTGATAATTTCTCTAAGCAAATTTGGCACACTGAATTCTGATTTGATATGTGGCTGAAAGTAGTCTGCCTCCATAAACAATTGTGCATCGGTTGGTTTTGCATGGTAATGTGCTACTCTCCCTTTTAAATCCCAATTACCAGTTTTCCTCCAAATAATGTATTCTGTCTACATCTAATGTATTAATCTAATTCCTATTCATTTACACTTTGTTTTATTGAAATGAAAGTATAGCCTCTGCCCTCATTTTCCTTTTAACAGTCTAAATGAAAGGCATTTATGCATGCAACACAGTAAATTAAGAAGCCTATCTTTTGTAGGAAAGTATTAATGTCTTCTATTTATTAATTTACAAAGCTATTCTAATTCCTTTGGGAAAATATGATCCTGTATTTTCATTACAGTCTTGCTAGATCCCTTTATCTTCTGACAGCTTAAATCTCCAAAGAGAATACTTTATAACAAAGTAATATTTGTCTGTAAAACACTTTCATAGTAATTTCCTTCTTGAGCTTCTGATATCCCTTATTTATTTGTCATATGCAATATGATTAAGAAACAACTTGGATTGTAAAGTAATCAATACCTTTCTCTTTAAATTGATTTTAAACTTTTAGGTTATTTATAGTAACCTAGTTGCCTATACCTAAGGACAGTCAAAACTCAAAATTCACACAAAAACAGCGGTTTTGCAAGGAACATATCTTAAATGGTGTGTATATGGTTCTACTTTGCACGTCTAGTGAGAATTATTTAGAATTCAAATCCATAGGCCATTTATCTTTAAAAAGGTTAATGAATACATATTAATAACTAAATAAATGCTTCTCTGGCATCTGACAAATTTCTCTTGTAAAATATTATTCATGTTAAAAGTGACTGTGCTTTGGATGTTCATAGTGATTAATTTAATTTTTTACTTAGCAGAAATCTGAGAAAATAGCTAATTACCCTTAAAGCCAAACAGAAGGGAACAACCTGCAGTTATACAAGAAATATATGTATGGGAGGGTATGAAGGTCTTTGGATGGATTTGGTTACACACATATCCACTGTGTATGTATTTTGTTGGCTTTGATTGCATAATGATGTCAGTTGATTTCAAAGGTTGTTTAGTATCATACACACAAAACCTGCCTGTTTGCCATAGACCTTCTTTCTAAGAAGACCTTTCAGTGTTACTGTGGATTTCTTTTTTTTTTTTTTCTTTTTTAGAATAGAATAAAATACAATAGAATTAATCAGGTTGGAAAAGACCTTTGATATCATCGGGTCCAACCTATCAACTAAACCATGGCATCAAGTGCCTCATCGAGTCTCTTCCTAAACACCTCCAGTGATGGTGACTCCACCAAATCCCTGGGCAGCCCATTCCAATGGCCAATCACTCTTTCCATGAAGAGCTTTTTCCTGACATCCAGACTAAACCTCCCCTGCTGCAGCTTCAGACTTTGTCCTCTCATTCTGTCACAGGATGCCTGGGAGAGGAGGCCAACCCACACCTGGCTACAACCACCCTTCTGGGAGTTGTAGACAGCAATAAGGTCTCCCCTGAGCTTCCTCTTCTCCAGGCTAAGAAACCCCAGCTTCCTCAGCCTCTCCTCATAGGGTTTGTGCTCCAAACCCCTCCCCAGCTTTGTTGCCCTTCTCTGGACACATTCCAGCAAGTCAACATCTTTCTGAAACTGAGAGGTCCAGAACTGGACACAATATGCAAGGTGTGGCCTAACCAGTGCTGAGTACAGGGTCAGAATGACTTCCCTGCTCCTGCTGGCCACACTATTCCTGATATAGGCCAGGATGCCATTGGCCTTCTTGGCCACCTGGGCACATTGCTGGCTCATGTTCACCCTAATATCAGCCAGTACTCCCAGGTCTCTCTTTGCCTGGCTGCTCTCCAACCACTCTGACCCCAGCCTGTAGCACTGCATGGGGTTGTTGTAGCACCCAGCACCTAGATGTGCTAAATATCATGCTCCTGGACTCTGCTCATCTGTCCAGCCTGTCAAAGTCCCTCTGCAGATCCCTCCTATCCTCTGACAGATCAACACCTGCCCCTAGCTTGGTGTCATCTGCAAATTTACTGATGATGGACTCAACACCCTTCTCCAGATCATCAATAAAGACATTGAACCAGATGGGGCCCAGCACTGATCCCTGGGGGACATCACTAGTGACTGGCCGCCAGCTGGATGTGGCACCATTCACCACCACTCTCTGGGCTTGGCCCTCCAGCCACTTCCTAACCCAGCACAGAGTGCTGCTGTCCAAGCCACGGGCTGACAGCTTGGCCAGGAGTTTGCTGTGGGGGACGGTGCCAAAGGCCTTGCTGAAGTCCAGGTAGACTGCATCCACAGCCTTCCCCAAATCCACCAGGGAGGTCATCTGATTATAGAAGGAGATCAGGTTGGTCAGGCAGGACCTGCCCTTCCTAAATCCATGTTGGCTGGGCCTGATCCCTTGGCCATCCTCTAAGTGCTGTGTGATTGCACTCAAGATAGATTGACTCAGAAGAATAATGAAGAGGTGATTGGGAACAGTCAACATGGCTTTGCCAAGGGCAAATCCTACCTGACAAACCTGGTGGCCTTCTATGAACAGGTCACAACATTAATAGATGAGGGGCGAGCAACTGATGTCATTTACCTGGACTTGAGCAAAGCCTTCGACAGTGTCCCACACCACATCTTGGTCTCCAAGCTGGTGACACATGGTTTTGATGGGTAGACCACTAGATGGATAAAGAACTGGCTTGATGGCAGCACCCAAAGAGTGGCTCTCAATGGGTCCATGTCCCAGTGGAGGCCAGTGACAAGCAGAGTCCCTCAGGGATCAGTCCTGGGACCTGTCTTGTTCAACATCTTTGTGGGTGACATGGACAGTGGCATTGAGTGCACCCTCAGCAAGTTTGCTGATGACACCAAGCTGTGTGGTGCAACAGACACACTGGAGGGAAGGGATGCCATCCAGAGGGACCTTGACAGGCTGGAGTGGTGGGCACAAGCCACCTCATGAGCTTCAACAAGACCAAGTGCAGGGTCCTGCAGCTGGGTCGAGGCAATCCCAGGCACAAATCCAGGCTGGGCAGTGACTAGCTGGAAAGCAGCCCAGAGGAGAGAGACTTGGGGGTGCTGGTGGACGAGAAGCTCAACATGAGCTCTCAGTGTGCACTTGCAGCCCGGAAAGCCGAGCAGATCCTGGGCTGCATCAGGAGAAGTGTGGCCAGCAGGTCAAGGGAGGTGATTCTCCCCCTCTACTCAGCTCTGGTGAGACCCCACCTGGAGTACTGCCTCCAGTTCTGGAGCCCCTATTACAAGAGGGGTATGGACGTGGTGGAACGTGTCCAGGGAAGGGCCACGAGGATGATCGGAGGGCTGGAGAACCTCTCCTGTGAGGACAGACTGAAGGAGTTGGGGCTGTTCAGTCTGGAGAAGAGAAGGCTCCCAGGTGACCTCATTGTGGCCTTCCAGTATCTGAAGGGGGCCTACAAGAAGGCTGGGGAGGGACTTCTCAGGCTATCAGGGAGTGATAGGACTAGGGGGAATGGAATGAAGCTGGAGATGGGGAGGTTCAGGCTAGATGTGAGGAAGAAGTTCTTCCCCATGAGAGTGGTGAAGCCCTGGAATGGGTTGTCCAGGGAGGTGGTTGAGGCCCCATCCCTGAAAGTGTTTAAGAGCAGGCTGGATGAGGCTCTGGCCAGCCTGATCTAGTGCAGGGTGTCCCTGCCCATGGCAGGGGGTTTGGAACTAGATGATCCTTGTGGTGCCTTCCAACACTGACTGATACTATGATGATAAATATCCTCTGTCTGCTTGGAGCTGCTGATGTAACACAGAAAACCTGGTGAAGCGTTAATACCACTCTGCCTCTAACAAGTAACATTGTATTGCATGTAACAGCATACTATGATACTAAGATGACCTGTTCCATAATCTTGCCTGGCACTCAGGTCAGGCTGACAGGCCTGTAATACCCTGGTTCCTCCTTCTGGCCCTTCTTGTGGATGGGCATCAGATTGGCCAGCTTCCAGTCATCTGGGAGCTCTCCAATGAGCCAGGACTCTTGAAAAATGATGGAGAGCAGCTTGGCCAGCCCATCTGCCAGCTCTCTCAGTACCCTAGGACAGATCCCTTCTGGTCCCATGGACTTGTGGGCATCCAAGCGGCTAAGGAGGTCTCTAACGACTTCCTCCTGGATCATAGGGGAGCTATACTGATCTCTGACGCCATCTGCCAGATCAGGAGGCCAGTTGTCCTGAGGACAATCTATCCTGCTATTAAAATTTGAGGCAAAGAAGGTGTTAAGTACCTCTACCTTTTCCTTATCTTTTGTAATTATGTTCCCCTCCATGTCCACTAAGGAGTGGAGGTTGTCCTTGCCCCTCCTCTTGCTATATACATATTTATAGAAGGAGTTTTTGTTGTCCTTCACAGCAGTGGCCAATCTAAGCTCTAAATGGGCTTTTGCCTCTCTAATTTTTTTGCTGCATGACCTAGCAACATCCTTAAACATTCCATGGGTTACCTCACCTTCTTTCAAAGATGATACACCCTCTTTTTTCCCCTTAATCCCTTAAGAAGTTCATTGCTCAACCAGGCTGGCCTTCAACCCCAGCAGCTCCTCTTCCAGCACATTGGCACAGCCTGTTCCAGCGCCTTCAAGATTTCTTTCCTGAAGTAGGTCCAGCCCTCCTGGACTGCCTTTTTTTTAAGGTCTGTTGCCCAAGGTATCTTCTGAGTTAGTTCCTTAAGTAACCTGAAGTCTGCCCTCCAGAAGTGCAAAGTGGAGGTTTTGTTGCTGCCCCTCTTAGTTTGACTGCAAATTGAAAACTCAATTATTTCATGGTAGCTGGACCCCAGACAGCCTCCAACCACCACATCTCCCACCAGCCCTTCTCTATTTGTAAAGATCAAGCAAAGTCTTTTTCCAGGTAGGCTCATGCAGCAGCTGGGATAAGAAGCTGTCCTTCATACACTCTAAAAACCTTCTAGACTGCCTCCTCTCTGCTGTGTTAAGCTCCCAGCAGATACCAGGCAGGTTAAAATTGCCCATAAAAACAAGGTCTGGTGATCTTGAAACAGCCTCTAGCTGCCTATAGAATAATTCATAAATCTCTTCATCTGGGTCGGGTGGTCTATAGGAGACTCCAACCAGGATGTCTGCCTTGTTGGTCATCCCTATAATTTTCACCCACAGGCACTCAGCCTGGTCATCCTTGATCTCTAGTTCCATAGCACCTAGAGCCTCCCTGATGCACAGGGCCACCCCTCCACCCCTTCTCCCTCGCCTGTCTCTCCTGAAGAGCCTGTAGCCATTGATTACAGTGCTCCAGTCATGTGAGTCATCCCACCATGTTTCTGTGATGGCAACTACATCATAACGTTCCTGCTGTAACAAGGCTTCTAGCTCCTCTTGTTTGTTACCCATGCTGTGTGCATTAGTGTACATGCACTTCAGCAGGGCTGATGGTTTCACCCCTGACTCCAGCTTACCAACCCCAGACTCCTGTCTGTGGGGACTGGTTTCAGCCCCTTCGCCCTTCAAATCTAGTTTAAATCCCTGTCACTTCTTCCAGTGGAGCTATATATACCTTTCAGCATGAAGTTATATACATTTTCAGAGATTGCATTGGGTTGGAAGAGACCATCTGAGGTCATCTTGCCCAGCCACCTGGCATGGCACCTCCAACTACAGCAGGCTGCCCAGGGTGTGAGAGACTAAATCTTATCTCTCCTGATGTGACTCAACAAAGATAAAAATCACCTTTGCTGCTGGCCCAGACAATGGACCCGGGGCCACTGCCATTGATACCTTCGGGAATATGCATAAGACAAGATCATCTCCACCCATCAGGTACCCTGGAAAGGGAGGATGGTGAGACTATGGATTCACCACCTGGCCCCTGATGTGTATTGGGTGTGTGGACAGGTAAATGGAGGAGGAGACGGAGGCCTGCCCCCCCAACTAAGGACTAAAAACTGTATAAAAAGACCTGAGCAACTACTGGCTCAGAAGAAAAACACAGGAGAAGGACAATGCCGCTGAGAAGGAAAACATGAGAGAAGGAAAAGCCTGGGGCAGTGCTGCTCTGAAGAAAAATGGAGAGAATACCAGGAGAGAAAAAAATGGCAGAGATATCACCCTGTAGCCTGGAAGAAGCAGACCAAGAGGAACCCTCTCTCCGTGTTCTAAGTTCCGCCTGCTTCAACTCATGGAGCTGAAGAGGCTGCCCAGAGGACAGCATCTCTTGTACAGCCAAAACGGCAGCACCCTTCCTCTACAAACCCAACATCTCCTGCAGCACCTTTCCTCCACCGATGCAAACTGTCTTGTGGGGTGAGGGGTTTGGTAAAATAATTCCTTTCCTCTTCTTGCTATTTTCTCTCTCCCTCTCTATTTTCTCTCTCTCCCCTTCTGATCCATCCACTTTATTGGTGTAATAAATAGTCTAGCTGTTGATATTTTAGCCTCGTTTGTGCCTCTAATTTCATACTAAGGGAATATTCAGAAGAACTGAGTCTCTTCCACTCTCTGGACCGAGATACAGGGCTACATCAAGTCTGAGCTAGAATGTTTCCATGGATGGGACCTCAACCAATTTGCTGGGCAACCTATTTCAGTATTTTAGCACTCTTGTTGTCTCATTGTCTCCTTTTTTCTCTTTTTATCCAACGTAAATCTACCCTGCTTCAGTTTAAAATCGTTGTCCCTCATTCTATTGCTGCATGCTCTTCTAAACAGCCCTTTCACAGCCTTTCTATAGATCCCCTTCAGACACTGCAATGTAGTTATAAGGTCATTCCAGAGCTTTCTCTTCTCCAGTCTGAACAGCCCCAATTCTTTCAGCCTGTCTTCATAGAAGAGGTGTTCCAGCCCTCTGATCATCTTTGTAGTCCTTCTGTGGACTTCCTCCAGAAGGTTCATGTCTCCCTTGTGTTGGAGGCCTCAGAGCTGGGCACAATACTCCAGGTGAAGTCTCACCAGAGCAGAGGAAGACAGAATCACTTCCCTCAACCTGCTGGCCATGTTTGTTTGGATGCAGCCCTTTGGATGAGCTGATAGTGGCAATTGGGAATTATCTCATTAGCTCAAAATTCTTCTTAGTTTGTCCTATTTTTTATAGGTTAAAATATATTAATTGATACAAAAATATCATACGAGTGTTCATATTTATAATAGAAGATATAAGTGATGCTGGATGTTAGTGGAAATCACAGTATCACAGCATCACTAAGGTTGGAAGAGACCTCGAAGGTCATTGAGTCCAACCTGTCACCACAGACCTCATGACTAGGCCATGGCACCAAGTGCCACGTCCAATCCCTTCTTGAACACCTCCAGGGACGGTGACTCCACCACCTTCCCGGGCAGCCCATTCCAATGGTGAATGACTCTCTCAGTGAAGAACTTTCTCCTCACCTCGAGCCTAAACTTCCCCTGGTGCAGCTTGAGACTGTGTCCCCTTGTTCTGGTGCTGGTTGCTAGAGAGAAGAGGCCAACCCCTTCCTGGCTACAACCACCCTTCAGGTAGTTGTAGAGAGCAATGAGGTCGCCCCTGAGCCTCCTCTTCTCCAGGCTAAACAACCCCAGCTCCCTCAGCCTCTCCTCCTAGGGCTTGTGCTCAAGGCCTCTCACCAGCCTTGTTGCCCTTCTCTGGACACGTTCAAGTGTCTTGATATCCTTCTTAAACTGAGGGGCCCAGAACTGGACACAGTACTCAAGGTGTGGCCTAACCAATGCAGAGTACTGGGGCACAATGACCTCCCTGCACCTGCTGGCGACACTATTCCTAATGCAGGCCTGGATGCTGTTGGCCTTCTTGGCCACCTGGGCACACTGCTGGCTCATGTTTAGGTGGCTGTTGATCAGCACCCCCAGGTCCCTCTCTGTTTGGCAGCTAAATCTGCTCAAGTCTGACAAGTTACATTTATTACAGTATTTTCCAGTTACTGTGGGAATGAATTTGGACTGAGAGACAGTATTTTTTAAGCCAGTGATAGTGTGACCAAGCTACTGTTACACGAGAGAGAAAATAGTGTAGCTTTCCAAAAAACATTGCAGGAGAATAAGGGTTGCAGATTGTAGTTGAAAACAATACAAAATTTGATTTAAAAAATTGAGGACTTTTAGATGTTGAATCCAAAGACCGGGGAAATTTGTTTTCCACATAAGGTTTAATCAAGAGGATCTTGAAGAATCTTAAGAAAATCACGTTCAGAACTGAAAAATCTTGCTGATTTATGTTTTCAGTCTTCAATGCACTTGTCTGCTCTTGGCAATCCATTGCAGCATTTTCCAGTGATTTATAGAATACTCTTGTTCTGGAAAGCTGGCTGCTATTACTAGTTAATGAATGATCAATTGCTGACATATATTTTAAAACCAGATAAAATAACATGTAAGAAATAATTTTCCATGTCTTTGTACTGAATCAAGTACTGTGATTTTTCTGACAAAAATACAGCTGAGAGTCTGTTAATATAAAAGCTGGAGAAAACATTGAAATTTAAAATGACCTGTGGTTTCTAAGTGTAAAATGACATTTTATTTGTAGAATGATTTCTGATTTCAACCTTTTCATTTGAAAAGTTAGTCTGTACTTTTAATATGAGAGAACAGGTTATAGTTGGCCTGAGGGAATTCATTAAAGACAACTTATTATAACCAGCATCAAACATTATATGGAGCTATCAGTGCAATGCAGGACACTTACAAAAAACCTCAAACAAACAAACAAAAAACCCCAAACCACACCAAAAACACCCCACCAAAACCCACCAAAGAACAACACATCAAAGTATAAAAAGAATCCTGGATATTTTCATAAAAATACTTAACACTGTGCTACTACAATGAGTAGCACATGCTAGCACTGTGCTGCTCCATGTTAATATTTATGGTAGGTTTAGGCTACACCTTTAAAATTTAGCTGCAGATTTCGAGCAGGAAAGTAGAAAAATATAAATAACTCACTATTGGGTATAAAAAGGAAAACAAAAGATTATTCTAAACAAATTCATTGGAGAGATGTCTGGGATAAGAGAAGCTGTATCATAACAGTTCACATTTCCATTTCACATTCCCATTCCTTTTCTCTTTTCTTCTGATCTTGGCTATTAGTGCTTCGCTCAGGAGGTAATGTGCTTCTGGCTGACCTTGGGATAAGTCTAATCCACTGCTTTCTCTCAACTCCTATGTCTCTCTTGGAACAGGGATGTTTGGTGGAGCAGTGGAACAGGTTTTCCTGGTCTTCTGACCAGGGCAGTTTTTGTGTTGTTTGCTAATTGTAAATATCTGTATAATATTGTAAATACTGTATATTTTGCACATATTCATTGCCTTCCATTGTAGAGTGTAGTTTTTGCTTGTAAATACAGCTTCATTTGTTTCTAACTGAGTTGGTCTGGCTGAAGTTAATGCTGGGGGGGGAACTTCAACCCACCACAATATTGTATTGCTTCACTAGAGTTTTTTGGGGTTTTTTGTATAGGTTTTTGGTTTGGTTGTATTGTTTTTGTTTGGTTGGATTTTGTTTTTGTTTTTTTTCCACAATAAATAAAAAAAGAATGTGTGTCCTTGAATTATGTATTGTAAAGCTTTACATAACTGTATGAAGGGTATGTATAAGAACAAGTTTTCTCCGTAATAGACTTCACTCACATTTTTGGTTTTCAGCTTGTCCTGTACACCACCAAGTCTAATACAATTTCTGTTACACAGGGAGTCGAATGTTATACTACTGATCTTTTTTCTTTTAGTTTTCTATATTTTAGTGTATTTAGTTTTCTGTGCATTTAGAGGTTGCCACAATCTTTTCCATTCAGCTTAGAGTTTGCAGATATTTTTCATCTGAGAATGGTTTTACTGGGCAAATTAATAGATGCTATATGAAAAAATAGACTTAATTACTACATAGATGAGTTGTATGTGGGGAGAGTCAAAATGCATTTGTAAAGAAAGGTCATTCTTCCCATTTGCTGCAGTGGATTTTTTGGAAGCAATTAACAGCTAACTGGATAAAGGAGATAGAGTAGATACAATCTATTTGGATCTCCAAAAGACTTTAGACAAATAACTAAGATGCCAGTTCTTGTATGGGTAAATAACTGGTTAACAGATAGGGAAAGGAGGATGAACATAAACATTGCATTCTCAGAGTGGAAGGAAGTATAGATGGATATGTTTTCAAAGCAGTTCATATTTCTAAGTAATCTGGAACAGTGACAGCTAAAAGACAGGTTGCTTATGATACTAATTTTTTTCAAGGTACTAAAAATAAGGACCAGCTATGCAGGACTGTGGAGGTACCTTTTGAGAGGTAGAGCAACAGAAAGTTAGGAGGCCACATAACATTCAATGTAAATTTAATGCACTATGGAAACCAAACAGTATTTTATGCAAAAAATCGTGGCCCTGAGTAGTTTCCACCTGGTGCAGAGATATTTGGTTTATGATAGTTCTATGACTGTGTCATATGATAATTTGACTGAGTTCTTTCTTACAGAAAATCATTAATAGATTAAATGTAACATTAATTTTATTTAATTGCATAATTTTTACCTAATTGTCATGAGGTACAAAATAAAAATATGAGTATTCATTGCATATATTCCATTACAGTGGCAAAAATATTTCCCATCTGGGATTTGTAATCATTATATCCAACAGAATAACTTTTCCTTTCGTTTCCAGCACCATTAGCTTTTCTCAAAACCCCACATATTTTTGCTTTCTATTTTGAAAAACAAGCATACAAAATTTTGCAAAATGTAGTCTATTCTAGTAAAAAATTATGTAACACCTTGCACTTTCCACTGTTAAATTGGCAGTATTTGTTTAAAAGAATGTTTTAGAAATGTTAATAAACTATAGTCGAAGTCTTAAGGATTTGTTTTCATATTGAAATAATGATTGAGGTGTGACTTGTCAAAAAACTCACTTAAATTTATTTATTGGCTCAGATCAAATACTGTGCGTAGTCCCCACTTGCAAATCAAGTTCTGCAGTGCCAAGTGTTTTACTGCGGTCCTTAGGGAGGAATTTGAAATGCAGATTGCCTTAGGGAGTTGAAAAGATTAATTTTGAAAGTGTATGTAGTGATTTGTGTATATGCCGCATATATTTCACTGTGTGGCTCTGAGATAGCAAAAAATATGAGAGAGATGTGTCTGATCCTCTGCCTCTTCAGAGTATTGTTGGTAAAGTGAAAGTAGGAAGGAGATAAGACGCAGTTTATATTTCTTTATTAAAAGACTTGATATTCTACTTGATGATTGTGTGCCCTAACCTTAGACAGCAGATCTCCCTTGTGTTTGCAATTCCTGTTCCATGAAGCTCTAGTTCTTTCTCAAGCTCCATCCAAAACAGTGAAGGAAGATTTCTTTGCCTCTCCAATTGTTAAGATTAAGAAATTAATAGAAATTAATGTCATCAATTTCACTACAAAAAGATTTTGCCTGTTGTATCAAATAATAATATGGTTTTCTTATAGGCAAAAAGTGTTGGCTTCATAAGGTAGAGCTGTGTTTTCCGTATGAGTATTAGTATACACATTGAAATACAGTAATTTAAAATATCGATATTATGAACTAATTTTCTACTGATGGTTTTAACAAGGATTACTCCTTCTCATAATCATGGAGAATTTGTTTGCATCCCTATCCTTGCCTTAAATAATTGTAAATGGATAGTCTGATGCATATCTCATATATTTTTATTGCAAATCAGAACGTAATAAACATAACTAAATAGTTAGTTACTGTGAAAGGATAATTTTTCTAAGAGAAAGGATTATTTTTGTCAGCACAGCTTTCTGTTTGGCCAGACCTTGAGTACTGTTTCCAGTTCTGGGCTCCTCAATTTGAGAAGGACATTGAGACACTTGAATGTGTCCCAAGAAGGGCAACGAGGCTGGTGAGAGGTCTCAAGCACAAGCCTTGAGGGGACTGAGGGAGCTGGGATTGTTTAACCTGGAGAAGAGGAGGCTCAGGGGAGACGTTATTGCGGTCTACAACTACCTGAAGGGTGGTTGTAGCCAGGAGGCGGTTGTTCTCTTCTCCCAGGCAACCAGCACCAGAACAAGAGGACACATTCTCAATCTGTGCCAGGGGAAGTTTAGGCTCAAGGTGAGGAGAAAGTTCTTCACTGAAAGAGTTATTGGCCATTGGAATGTGCTGCCCAGGGAGGTGGTGGAGTCACCATCCCTGGAGGTGTTCAAAAAGGGATTGGATGTGGCACTTGGTGCCATGGTTTAGATAGTCATGAGGTGTTGGGTGATTGGTTGGACTTGATGATCTCTGAGGTCTTTTCCAACCTTATTGATTCTATGGGAAAGATCACATGCCAGATGATGAATTTACATATTTTGGCGATCTGGGTAATATTCTTTAAAACTTGTAAAACTCTTCCCTTGAAAAAGCAAGAGAGTCTAATTATGCTGTTCAGCCTCTACAACAGCTGCAAGGGGAGCATTTCAACAGAGGTGATTTTTCTCTCTCTGTTAAAAACTACTCTCTAGAGCATAAAGCAGTGTCACAAGGCTCCCCACCAATATCTTTATATGAATGCCTTAAGATGGAAAAAGGTTTTATCAAAAAATGTGTGAGAGGAAAGGAAGACAGAAGTGTTGCATTTTTATTAGTAAACTAGGTAGTCCACAACCCCTTCAGTTATGATAGAAGATGACTGGAGCCAGCCAAGCTGTTAGGAGTTTAAATGGAATCAAGAAAACATTGATGTTCCTTTGAGGGGGGAAAAAATCAGTATTTTCCTGTAAGTATCCTACTTGTGAGAACTACACTGAGAAAAAAAAATCTTTCCGTTTAGATGGTATTCAGTTTGCTACATGTGAATTGGGAAATTTTAGCATGGGTTAAAATTGAAGTATGCTTCTTTAAAGCAGGATGTAATCAGTCTATCAATTTATAATTTTTAAAATACTCATAATCTTAAATTTTAGAAGTTTAGAATTAAATGTATCTTCTTTAATGGTGTTATATTAAGTTGGATAATTTAATGAATTCACATGGAAGTCAATCACACATACTCTTACCATAATTTACACTTCATATACTTTGCTAAAGATTTTGATAATGGAATATAGTAATGATCGATCATGTTACAAAGACTTTTTAGGTTGACAAACATTGTCTAGAGTGCTTAGTAAGTACATACTACATTAGTGTATTTGTTATTATAAATACTTAAAACTAGAGTACGCTTCCAAACAATTCAAAAGCATTGTTGTGGTGAATGATACTTTCTGCTAATTTCTATGCCTGTCTGCAGTGTTGTAGGTGTTCATCACTGTTAGGGTAGATACTATTGTGAACTACCAAAATTTTGTTGTGTAACAAAATCTGTCAGAGCATGACTCCTCTCTTTATTATGTCAGATGTCAGCAGATGCTTATTAATGAAAAAAACAAAGATGCCAAATTAGAGTCCATTTGGATTGCTAATCTCAGGTGTGGATATATTTGTCCTTATTTTCTCATCTATTACTATTCACTAAATGAATTATGTTTCATTCTACCATCTATATCCTCTGTGTGTCCTGTGCGTAACTACTTTTACTGCATAGGGTATATGTGTTCGTTTTTCTCTAAGCAGTCGGCAGTGACCTGTTTCCTTTTACATTTCAGTTTTTTTATTTAAGGTTAACTGTATGTTAACCTGTAGGCTTTGCTGAATTAGAATTAGAAATATAAGACGTTGTTTCCCAAATAAGAAATTACTGTTCAACCCAAACTGAATTTGTTTACACAATAAAAATTCTCCTTTTCCTTCAAAATTAAATCTAAGAATTTGAAGATAAAATTTTCTTTATTGAGCTCAGGGAGTTCATGCCATGATGCTTCTTCCCTGAACAAGGTAGAGCTTTTGTAACTGCTGCAACCACCACTGGTGACATTTTAAGGCTTAAGCAGTTTGATTCAAAATTTTTGAAAGCGTTTTTTTGATAATGGAGTGTAAGTGGCCAATACTTATGACAAGTAAGTGGAGATACTTAACATAAAGTTCTGACTAAGGCACTGAGATTCCACAGAAGATGAGAACTCCAAAATATTTCTGTTCAGGATTTTCCAGCATTTACTCAAGATAACTTGTTTTGTGGATTGTGCAGCAGTGATAATCCAATCATTGTCAATAAAATATTATGTCATTAAATAAGTAACTTAACTATTGTGTGGTCTAAGTTGAAGCTCCTAAAGCAGTTTCTCTGGATCTGCCATCATTATATATTTACTAATAGTTTTCCACTTGACAGTCTTGACCTGTGCTGTGTCCACCTCCCAGCTAGGAACTGTCTATGAAAATTAAAGCTGTGTTTAGTTAATCAGAGAGTGTCAAGGCACATGCCTGTGGTCTGGAATTGTCTATGTTAATTGTCACAACAGTCACTTGATTGCTTGTAGCCATGCTATCTAGCACAATACCAAAAACTTCTTGTGCATACTTCTACAGTTAATATGGATCAAGAGCATTTAGCACTGGAAGTCAGTGTGCTGGTTCATGTTGGATATGGGTTATTCCATGTAAATTGTCTTCAGTGACAAAGGACAGTCACAGCTGTATTCAATAGGGGAGGTGAAACTTAAGTGTCACAGATACCAGTAGACAATTTTAAGTTGTGGAAATTACTCTTACACCAATTCTATCAGTCTTCTCATAGTCTGCTTTTAATAAAACACTATTAGACCAGCACATATTAATTAAAATTCTTAGAAAGTTTAACTACTAGCATTTGCATTGTGGGTTTGTGAATTGTTTTTTCTTTTTTTTTTAACCACAGGAGATTTGGAGCTGTAATTTAATACTGTGCTGAACTGTGCTTCTTGCTTCTGATATCTAAAGGAAAAAGCTTTTATGTGGGATTTTTGTCAGAAGCTGCATCTGGTTAGCAATTTTGCTAATGTGAATTTCAGATTAGGTCTTTTTTTTTTGTTGTTTGCCTTTGCTCTCTTGACTCACTGTGGTAGAAAACCACACAACAATGAAATGCTCTAGTTTTAATCTTCCTAGTAAGAATCAAATGATCAAACTGCTACCAAGCAACATCTTGGTCAATTGAATAAGGCTCCAGGACTTTGGAAAAGAATGTACTGAGCAAACATGAAGGGTTCACAAAGCCATTTAATAGCAAACTGCTTGCAGAGCTGTTCATTATTGTTTGAAGGAATCAGTGCTGAAGTGTAGTGGACATATGCTTTGTATTACATAAAGGCTTTAAAAACAGTCTTCAGACCGAAGGTGAGCCTGACATTGTTCAGAAAAGATTTGTGAAATAGCATGTGATAAACCATAGTTCATAATTTCTAACATAAAAGTGATTGTGTTCAACTTAATCATGATGCAAAAGTAGTTTGTTAGCAATGGCACTACATTATATCTGGCACTACATGGCACTACATTATACATAGTAGAAAATTTTCATTGCACTGAAATGGAGAAACAAACATAAGGAACACTTTGGCTTTCCTTCACCTTTAGAGTGAATCTAAAAATAAAGCATGCAGCAGTGCGTAGTAATTCTTCTAAACTAAAGTACATGTAAGTTCTGTAGTGACTACTTTTGCACATACTCTGTTCTCCATTATAGTTAGTTGAAGCATTGGGCATGGCTCAGGTAGGGTGACATTGGACATTTTATTTATGATCGGAGGATCTGATCTCTGGAACAAGAATAAATAATCCCCATGGAACTGAAGGTATTTGCACTCACATGAGGGTATAATAATAGATTTTCTAGGTGTATACCAAGAACTTACACTTCAGGCATTCATGAAAGTAATTATATACTTTTATAGTCTCTAAGACATAGATAATATAAATTTTCTCTTTATTAGCTTCTTTTTAGCATGCATGTTTCATATATATATATAGTATAATTGTAGCATCTCAACATTTTATCACAATGCATTATTTCTATATAATTTACTGTTAATATTGAAGCATAATACTCAGAAAATACTAGCTAATGAACTAGAAGAAAGTGTAACCAAATAAGATGAAGTTTGTGAAATAGTATTTGCATTCACAAATTAATCCTAATTGTCTCAGTTAATAATAAGTGACTGGACAAGGAGATTTCCATGACATAAATTTACACTGTTAAAAAACCCCAAACAACTCTGCTGATAAAGCAAGTAAAAATTTGTCAATTATATAAAAAGCTTCTTTAACTTGGATGAGATTAGAAGGAAAAAAGTATGAATAAAATTAGTTTAGTCAGGTATTGCGACCTCAGTCTTTGACTGTCTGTCAATAGTACATGCAGAATGAGTGATGACTAAAAATGTCTTGCTTATTTTCTTTTTACCTGACATATAGAGACAATGTGTTACTGTCATATGCACAGAGTAATCTCTACCTGTTTGATCTCTTGTCTTATTTCTGTATGTCTTTGACAGTGGTTGAAACAGAGATTTCTGTCACTTAAACACATCAGAAAAAACATGGAACTTAGCAAGAGAGCATGTCAAGTACCTGAATTATATATATTTCACCTCTCAACCTTGAGCTTCCAATTTAATTAAGTTTTGTGATTAGTACCGAATCTTGGGCATAGCCAATACAGAATAAATGTGATTCTTTGTATTGTAAATAAAATTTCTGACATTGATTGACTTAGGTTACTTAGTTGTATGGACTTCATCCTAATATGGTTATTCTTGTTTGTGCATATAAAATTTCTCATAGATTACCAATATTAGATGCAACTTCTAAAAAATGATGTTTCACCAGTTTTGTCAGGTGTTGCTGTAGTTGCCATTGTCATAGACTCATAGAATTGTTTTGGTTGGAAAAGACCTCAAAGATCATCAGGTACAACCACTGATCTAACACGACCATGGCCATTAAACTATACTCTGCAGTGTCATGTCTACATGTGTTTTGAACATCTCCAGTGACAGTGATTCCAGCACCTTCCTGGGCAGCCTATTCTAATGCCTAACCACTCTTTCACTAAAGAAAAACTTCCTAATATCCAATCTAAACCTTCCCTGGTGCAATTTGAGGTAATTTCCTGTTGTTCTGTCACTTGATACTAGGAAGAAGAGACCAACACCCACCTCACTACAATCTCCTTTCAGGTAGTAGTTGTAGACAGCAGTGGGGTCTGCCCTCAGCCTCCTTCTCTCCAGGCTGAATAACCTTAGTTCCCTCAGCTACTCATCATAAGACTTGTTCTTCAGACCCTTCACGAGCTTTGTTGCTCTTCTCTGGACATTCAGATCATTGACAAAGATATTAAACTAGACTGGCTTCAATACTGATCCCTGGGGAACAGCACTTGTGACCAGCTGCTAGTTGGATTCACCTGAAAGGAGATTGTAGTGAGGTGGGTAGTATCATAGTATCAGTCAGGGTTGGAAGGGACCACAAGGATCATCTAGTTCCAACCCCCCTGCCATGGGCAGGCCATCCAGTCAGTTTTTTACTCAGCTTTTTACCCATCAAAGTGTTTGCCCATCTAAGCCATGTGCAGCCAGTTTCTCCAGAAGGATGCTGTGGAATGAGTATTTTTTTTTACCTTCCTAGTGTGGCAGGGTGATAGAAAGTTCTCCTCCCACACACAAAGAAACCACAGCTAACTCAGTCGGAAAAGCAAATTAAATGAGCTGTATTTACAGGCAGGGATGGAATGGCATGAATATGTACACAATATACAGTATTTACAATATATACAGAAATATACAGCAATGAACGTAATACAGAAGACCTCCAGCCAGGAGGGTTCCCCCTCCTGTACCCCCTCTCCCTTCCCTACCTCCCTTTTTTTTCCCAAAAAGGATTATAGAGAGAGAGAAAGGCAGTTAAGGAGAAAATTCTGTTAGCTCAAAGCGTGTGCAAGAATTAGTTTTCTTATCTGGTTAGCTTTGTTAATTCAAGGTTGACTCCATCCAGCAGCTGTTGCTTCAGAGAGAGAGAAACAGACAGGCCCACAGGAACAGACTGAGACTGAGACTCAAACTGAACTTAAAGTTGCATTCTACCAATCTACCAATGAAATTAGTTTAGAATATCTTGTTTTCATTTAAATATCCAAACATTCAGCCAGAGTGTTCCAGCAACTGTCCCTTTCTCAAAGGCACAGCCTAAAACGGTCACACCTAGCATCTTCTTAAAAAGAGCAATTTATTTCTTTACCTGGAATAAAGGTAGTTTCAGTTCATGTTGTGGGCTCATTCATATAACTTCTAAGAACTTTTAAATTATTTTTGCAAACTTATTTCAAATTATGCCACAAAACAAGGAACAGGAAAAAAACAAAACAACACAAAACAAACAAACAAAACCACAACAACAACAATAACAAAACCAGAAACAAACCAGGCATCTGTTATGTGAAAAGCAACGAGGTACATTTCCATTTGAGAGTATGTAAGATTTCAGATATATGCAAAGCTTTTTGGAAGCATTTTGATAGTACTGAAGTATCTATTAATCTGAAGGATTTATACAGGGAGGTTTTAAAAGCCAATAGTAATCTAGTGTTAATAGCTGCAATATACTTGGCATCAAGTTTCTCCTAGTAATTTTTTTTCTGACACTTGGAGCTTTTTTTTCCCACACATCTTATAATGAGTTTTCCTTACTTGAATTTAAAATGTGTACCTTATTTCTGACAGAATATAGCCTAATATTAATTTCCATTCACTCGGCCTTGTTTTTTGCTACTTACTGTCATGCATCTCTTACCCATGTAGGTCAGGATAAGAGATTTCCCAGGCATGTTTTTGCCTGGAAAATCTCTTCGGGCAGTTTTGGTGATTCTGTAGTTTTACCACCCTTTTATGGTGTTTGAAATTCCATTGTACGTGCATTATATATGAGAAAATAAAGTGTTAATGTACTGGTAATGAGTGTACTTAGTCTGTAAAGAGTTACTGTGGCAACTTAGTGAAAATTTCTTGTAACCATGACCCTTGTATAGTCCTTAAATCTTAGGAATTCAGGAGGCATTCATGTGCAATTAGGGCTGTAAGAATATGGAAGACCTTGTGGAATATATTTCTCATTGTCATGCTATTTATTGCTTTCTCTTCCTTGATTAGGGCTGGACTTCTTAAATCCCTCAGTACAAAGCATGGGCCATAGATATGATTTTATCTTATTGCTATTTTCTGAATACTTTGTTGCATTCTCCTTAAACACATGATGGAGGATTTTATACTGATTTAATTTGTTTTGTATATGGGTGCATCAATTTTGACTTGACATGCTCCCAAGGATTGGATTATCCTTTATAGCTTCACTATCATAGAACCAGTGTGAGCTCAATTCTCTGTATGCCAATGTTCCTAGGTCCCTCATTATCAGTTTAGTTCAAGCTACTGCAGTACTTGTCTTACATTTCTCTGGTCCTGCATTTGACAGCTATATTTTGTCTTAGGCTGTGCAAATAACTGCATACTACAAAAAGATCCAGATTTATCTGTATGATTGGCCTCACCACATCATTATTTGTATATCCACCAGTTTTATGCCATCTGCAAATGGTGAAGTCACCATCATTGGAGGTTTTCAGGAGGAGACTTGATGGGGTGCTTGGTGCCATGGTTTAGTTGGTTAGGTAGGTTGGATTGGTTGATAGGCTGGACGCGATGATCTTGAAGGTCTCTTCCAACTGGGTCTATTCTATTCTATTCTATTCTATTCTATTCTATTCTATTCTATTCTATTCTAAATTTTATCATCTGGGGTTTTATCTTTTGTTCTAATAAATGCAGTTAGACACAATATGGTGTCTTAGAGAACCTAGTTAATCTTAGTGATCCAACAGGAATGTTCACTGTTTTTACTTCAAACAGTACTTGTTCTTGTCTTCATTATTAATGCAAAGAATTTAGGTTCTCATCTCATTTACCTTTATCTTCTAAAAGATCTTGCAGTGTCAGTAAAATATAGAAGCCTTGCCAACAAGACAAATTTTCCACAAAGTCATGTTTCTTGGAATTAGTTGTGCTTTTATTCTGAACCTTTTAAGAATGTTCTGGTTTCATTTTCCCAGAAATAATGCATCATTATGCCTGTAATCAATATTAGGGCAGAGGAAGTTAGATGAACGAATTCTTACTTTTTAAAAACATTTTAAAAAATTTATTATTATGATCACAATATAGGGTGGTTTTAAAAGAAACTTTCCCAAGGTCTGCAGAATGATGTATTGTTTTAATAATACAAATTATTTGTTCCAGAGGCAGTTTGTACGTGTCACAGTTTCCATATTTCTGGAATAGGCTCTTTTTGGACCTATGGAATCTTCAGAACTTTCTTATGATGATTTAATTTTCTTAAGAATGGAATGAATTGTCTCCTGGAGGTGTCTTTTCACCTTCATTTACTCTAAAGTGAATGTGTATGACTGATTTGGATTAAAATAGCTTTATTAAGCTAGGTGAGGTGAAACTCATCCAGCTGATTTCCATCAAGGATGGATGTAGTTTGGCATTTATTTTTCTCAATACAGAGCTAATTCAAATGCATAAAATGAAGGTTCTTCTTCCTTGAAAACAGAAAAATCCACCTATGTTGAACTAAAATTAGTCAATTGTTAAAACATAGCATGATGCACTAAGGCATCCAGAGGTGCTGGAATGTGAAGCAATAAGCCAACAGCACTCTGCAAGTTGCTACCATAGTTCATGTTAGGGAGATGCAAAGGGATATCACTGTGCTCACTGATCTTTAATCTAGGAGACTGCTATTTCCTTTGATCAAATACTTTTTAAAATTCTCACACTTTTAACTTGAAGTACTTTAAAGTAAGAAGAGGAAAAGTTGAAAGAGATCATTATAGCAGAAAGATGGCAAACATCATTGCAAGTAACCATAACAATAACTTTGATTTGCTGTGGTTGAAAGATAATTACATGGTTGCCACAGAGAGGAGAACCACACAGTTTCACGTGCCCACCTTCTGTGAAAAGATACTCTTACATAGGGAATTCAGGAGATATTGCATAGAATTGAGGACCAAAAATAGAGATGCTAACATTTTAGGGCTCTCTATATTACCGTGCCTGACCAGTGGCTGTGGCTTCAGTAACAAGTCTTGGAAGAACTGTCATACTTGCCTGTCTCATGTGGAATTTGCACCTATGATGTTGTCAGTCAGTGCTTTAGAGTACTGGACGTGTCCCTCTTGGGACATTTTATTAGAGATCCATTTCCTGTTCCTCCAGACAGAATCAAATCGTAACTGAAATAAAACAAAGCCAGAGGCTGGCATGTAAATACATAGCCTGACAGATTTAATTTGCACATGCTGTAGTTATGCCTGTTGTATCAGTCTTTCCAGCCACAACATGCAAAACTGCTTGTGTCTTGGACTCCTGTTAAGGATGTTATTGAAATATTTTATGGATAAGGAATGAAAGTGCCCATAGATTATACTACTTTTCAAGGTGACATTTGCACAATTTAGAATAAAAACTATTTTTCCTGTTTCCCACAGTTCATAATACATTTGATAGGTCATTCTATAGCCTACTATTCTGTGAGGTTTCTGTGACAGGGGTTTTGTAAAATCATGTTTTATTGACAAAGTTGTTCTTTCTGGCAGGATGTTAACGTCACTGACCAGATTAACTCACTTTTCAATCTCAAAGTTATCAAATAGTTAAGCAGAATTGGGACTGTTGTCCCTGACATCAAGGATCTGTAAATGCTTTCTGTGTTTGGAACAGACCAGGCTCATCCTTAAATACTGACAAATTTCTTCCTGTGTACTATTTACCCTCATAGTTTGAAGAGTGCCTTGCTTTATTTATTAGAGGATTTACATGTGTATCTTTGAGCTATAGTGATCTTGATAGCTTATTAAAAGTGAACACTTCTCATTAATTACTCGGGATCTTCTCTGCTAAAAAAAAAAGTATTCTCTTTAAGATCTGTTATTATATATGATGTAAATCATCACCTCTGTTACAGTCTTTGGAAAGATTCCGTGTTACAGTGTGAAGAGGGAAAATATTAACTGCACATTGGCAGTATGCAAACGTAACCATTGAATGTTTAAGTGATATTCATGTCACTCTATTTCTGTGGTCAGACTTGAGATACGTTGGCTGCAATGGTAGTGTGACGTGTCTTGATTAAAAAAGAAAAAAATTAAGTGTACAGTAGCAAGTACTGATTTTTGCATCTTAAAAGTAACTTTACCTACTTGTTGATATGATATTTGAGGTGGAATTATAGTTAGAATTTAGATTGACAGGAAATGGGCTTTTTCCAGGATGTTTTAATTTTTTAATCAGCCCACATATGATCTTCTGAGCCATCCTTATTAATCTGCTAGAGATACAAAAATGGTAAATTTGCAGCTCATATCAAAAAATTTGGAGCAGGTGGTTTCAGGAGAAAAATTTGGAAGTTCTTTGCTTTCACATCAGTGAATGTGGTAAATCTGACACCAGTGACAGGGGTTTGGTTTTTGTTTTTGTTGTTGTTTTTTCCCATTGGTATTGAAGTGTTTTAAAAGATTCATATCAGATGGTACCATTGCCTGAAATATTTATATGAATTCTCATGAGGTTTGTAGCTTTTCATATTCCTTGTAAAAGTCCTTGTATCATTTCAGTTTACTTAGCTGGCAGCAACTAAGGATTATGGGCACTTAAAACTGATATACCCTACACAAAAGTTCACACAGATGAGAAAATACTTACAACTAATCTAATTGCAAAAGTGTTTCCTGAGTTTCATCTGAAGCTTTTCATTCTAAACATTATTTCTGAGGGTATGCTCTTGATGTTGACAGAAGCGGTTTGTCCTGGTAATTAACAAACTTTTATGATACAAGGTCAAAGGATCCATATAGTTCATGTTCTGCTTTTTAGCTAAAAGTTGACATTTTGAAGGTGAGACCAGAACTATTTGGTTGGAAAAGACCTCTAAGATCATCGAGGTCAAGTTACTGCAGATTGTCAAAGCACCAATTCCAGTGTAATTTAGTTCACTTGCTCCTGAGCATCTACCCTTAAGCATATTTGCTCTCCTAGAACTCAAGCATTATAGACTCAGCTGAGGTTTCAGCTGAAAGTGAATAGAATTGTTAAAGCAATCCAAAATTCACAGTTCAGGCAGCTGTAGCTTCATTTTATCACCTTAATGGGTATTGTGCAGCAGTAACCTTTCATTAGCCTACTTTTTTTTGGAATAGATAGTGAAAAAATCAATATTGCAACCTCTTATAGTGTGGCTCCTCTGCTCCTATTTTTTGAAGTCCATTATCACCAGGGCTTTGAATAATGAAAAAAAAAGGAGGCACATACATGTTCTGTTCTTTATCCTTTCACACAGGCACATGAGGTTGTTACGAAGAGACAGTGGTATTCAGAAAACTGTAATCACATTAGAATCCACATGAGAAGGTAAATAGTAATTTATCAGAACAGTGGCTCCCTAAAGATGTAATTAGTGTTGAGATCACAGTAAATCAATTGCTGTCAGTTACTGACAAAGATAATTGCTCTCAACTGGAAGCTCCGGGAAAAGGTTTACTGTATTTATATGCTCCAGTTCTACTTCCGGGTGTTAAAGAGACCCCTGTTGCATGCTCATTAACTTAAGAAATGTTAAGGACTCCATCTTCACGTGGTAGCTATTTAAACAGAAGTAATGACTAAAGCTTTAGCTTAAAACCTGGCTTATGCAGTTCTTTAGAAAAATAACTAGTGTTAGGAAGATTATATATATGAGGAAGATAACTAACATTACATCTCACTTGACTTAACTCAACAAAGTTAATTTTTAATTCGTATTGGTAGTCTTATTCTCTCATTTGTGTCATAAACAGTTATTTCAGTCCTATGTGAAAGAAAACAAAAAAATTTAGCTTATAAAAGATAAAAGTTTTCAAATTAATTAAAAATCAATTAGGGGAATTTATGCTGTTTCAAGTCACTCTTGTCTGCCTACAATTCATTTCTGAGTAGCAAAAACAAACTTTGAAACCAATGAGATCTTTCAGCAGTGACTACAGGAAAATAGTGGCATCTTACAGGACTTTGATGTTAGAGGAATTTGTTGTACAAAATATCTGGGAAGTTCTTTGATCCAGTTAAAAAAAATCCAAAGACAGCTAGGAGCACTGAATGTCATACAAATATTAGTGTTGTCATTTCCTTCCTCTGTGCTTTTTCTCTTTGTTCCACATGGTTTCTGAATTTTGTGAGGTTGGAGTTTTAGGAAATTAAAACAAAACAAAAGCTCTGTGTATAGCAGATGACTAAAATGAGGAGAAAATCAGCCTAAGAATCTCAATTTAGTCTTTTTTATTCATTGTGATTGGGGAAAAAAATAAAAAAGAGAAAAGAGAAACAAGAAAGGTTTCACAGAAATCACAGAAACACTCAGATTGGAAAAGACCCTTGGGATCACCAAGTCCAACTAATAACCCTACTGTACAAGGTTCACCCCTAAACCATATCCCCAAGCACCATGTCTAAACAACCTTTAAACACATCTAGGGTTGGTGACTCAACCACCTCCCTGGGCAGCACATTCCAGTGCCTGACCACTCTTTCTGTGAAAATTTTTTCCAAATGTCCAGGCTAAACCTGCCTAGTCGTAGCTTGAGGCCATTCCCTCTTGTTCTATCACTAATTACCTGTGAGAAGAGACCAGCACCAGCCTCTCTACAACATCCTTTCAGGTAGTTGTAGAGAGCAATGAGGTCTCCTCTCAGCCTTCTCTTTTCCAAACTTAACAGCCCCAGCTCCTTCAGTCGATCCTCATAAGGTTTATTCTCCAGGCCCTTCACCTTCATTGCCCTCCTCTGCACTTGCTCCAGTACCTCCACATCTCTCTTGTATTGATGTGCCCAAAATTAGACACAATACTCAAGGTGTGGCCTCACCAGATCTGAGTACAAGGGGAAAATCACCTTCCTATTCCTGCTGGACACAGCATTTCTAATACCATTGGCTTTCTTGGCCACCTGGGCACACTGCTTGCTCATATTCAGTTGCTTGTTGATTAGCACTCCCAGGTCCCTTTCTGCCAGACAGCTTTCCAGCACGCTTCCCCAAATTTGTACTGTTGCTTGGAGCTGTTGTAACCCAAGTGCAGGACCTGGCAATTGCCCTAGTCTAAGCTCATCTCATTAATGGTGGCCCATTGATCCAAGTAACTCTGTAGAGCCTCCCTGCCCTTGTGTTGATCAACACATCCACCTGACTTGGTGTCATCTGCAAATTTGCTGATGACACACTCTATGTCTTCATCAATATCATCAATAAAGATGTTAAAACAGAAGTGGTCCCAACACTGAACCCTGAGGAAAACCACTTGTGACTGGCCACCAGCTGGATTTAACTCCATTGACCACCACTTTTTGGGTCTGTTTGCCCAGCGAGTGCTTTATCCAGCAAAGTGTGAGCTCATCCAAGCCGTGAAGAGTTTGTCCATGAGAATTCTGTGGGAAATGGTGTCAAAGGCGTTTGAAAGTCTAGGTAGAAAATATCCCAAAACATTACAAATTTGAAAGACAGGAACATAATCCTTACTTGGTGGAAACATACAGTTAAAAATAACTTGTAATTCCTTTATTTTTTGTGATCCTTAAAACTTTCAGTAGCTGTACAAATGCTTAATATTCAGCTGTGTTTTAGGGCTGGTTTGCATCTGTGATTTTAAATTGGGCTATATCTTCAGAATTCCTTGATGATAGAGGTAGCACATTTATTGGTCTAGATTTGGCTTTTGAGAAATTCTTTATGAATATGACCATCTCAAGCATGAATTAAAGTCTCAATAACTTTTTAATTAGGTTAAGTAATTATCTTGGGACAATGTTAATCTTTTATGTAGTTTCTTATCTTATTATTATCTTATTATTGCTCTCTACAACTACCTGAAGGGAGGTTGTAGCCAGGCAGAGGTTGGTCTCTTCTCCCAGGCAGCCAGTACCAGAACAAGAGGACACAGTCTCAGGCTGCACCAGGGCAGGTTTAGGCTGGGTGTTAGGAAGAAGTTCTATACAGAGAGAGTGATTGCCCATTGGAATTGGCTACCTGTGGAGGTGGTGGAGTCACCTTCATTGGAGGTGTTCAGAAGGAGACTTGATGGGGTGCTTGGCTGCATGGTTTAGTTGTTTAGGTGGGTTGGATTGGTTGATGGGTTGGATGTGATGATCTTGAAGGTCTCTTTCAACCTGGTGTATTGTATTGTATTGTATTATTGTATCTTCATTATAAATATATTGTGTTGTAAATCTGCAAAAAACCACAGATTTTTGAAGACCTTTCTGCCATTAGTCTGTATAAGCCCTGGGTTGTTAGAAAATAAATAGCAATAGTAAAAATCAGATTGCTTTGTATCAAGTAAGGGTGAACCTCCCGGAGCATGACTGTGGATTGCTTCTGTCCTGAGAGCAGCTGAGCATACCAGCCTCAGGAAGCCTTCCAGGATGCAGGGAAGACCAGTCTGAGAGGGAGATATACAGGAAACAATGAGTATACAGAGAGAGTAGGAAACAAGAAGCAGTTACTTGTTCTGGAAAAAAAAAAATGAAAAGGAAGACTTTTCTTGAACTGTTGTGGGGCCAGGCTCTTACTGAAGAGCTAGACTTTTTAAAAATACAGTGTTGTGGCAGAACAGAGGTTCTGAGGTTCAAACCCTTTCAGTCTTTATGAGAAAATGTATTGGCAAACAGGCCTTAAACTCTTACTAAATATGGCACACATCATTTCCCTAGAAGTCAGGTGTAATCTGTCTGATGGCATACTGTGCTTCATTTTATCTTACACAAGTTCACCTGTTGCCCTAAAAAAGTAAAATTCTTCATCATGTAAAGTGGTTTACATGATATTGTTGCAAAACTGGATGCAACTACTGTATTTCCCCTAGTAAATTGTCACCATTGTCAGTTATAGACAAAGTAATATATTGAATATAAATTGACAGTGCAGTAACACCAGTATCTTATTCTGTCCAGATTTGTAACCGTTGTATTTTTATGTTTCCTGGCTTCCTTATTCTCAATTTCAATTCTTCTTGTTTGCCCTTTTGATATACTCTGTGTCACTCTCAGGTAAGCTAAGAATTATTCTGATTCTCTTACACAAATCTGTGGGTTTGAGAAGCTATTGCATGCACTCTGAACTGTATAGTAAGGACTCTGCAGGTATGATACATTTTTATAGCATTAAATAAATCCAAATGTTCAAATCTTTATGTTATCTTATTTGTACTGTTTGTAAGAATACCTTTAAGATATGCTAGTTTGGATACTCGTCTACCTAAACACAGAATCCAACGGCATGAGATTCAACACATCCAAGTGCCAGGTTCTGCACATTGGCAGTGCTACAGGATGAGGCCAGAGTGGCTGGAGAGTGGCCAGGCAGAGATGGAACTGGGGGTACTGGTTGATTGTAGGCTGAACATGAGCCTGCAGTGTGCCCAGACAGCCAGGAGGGCCAATGGCATCCCGGCCTGCATCAGGAATAGTGTGGCCAGCAGGAGCAGGGAGGTCATTGTGCCCCTGTACACCGGTGTACCACACCTTGAGTGCTGTGTCCAGTTCTGGACCCTGCAGTTTAGGAAGGATGTTGACTTGCTGGAGCATGTCCAGAGAAGGGCAACAAAGTTGATGAGGGTTTGGAACACAAACCCTATGAGGAGAGGCTAAGGGAGCTGGGGTTGCCTAGCCTGGAGAGGAGGAGACTCAGGGGTGACCTTATTGCTCACTACAACTACCTTAAGGGAGGTTGTAGACAGGCGGATGTTGGTCTCTTCTCCCAGGCAACCAGCACCAGAACAAGAGGACACAGTCTCAAGCTGCTCCAGGGGAGGTTTAGGCTGGAGGTTAGGAAGAAGTTCGACACAGAGAGAGTGATTGCCCATTGGAATGGGCTGCCCAGTGAAGTGGTGGAGTCACCATCATTGGAGGTGTTCAGGAGGAGACTTGATAGGGTGTTGGTTGCATGGTTTAGTTGATTAGGTGGGTTGGATGATAAGTTGGATGCAATGATCTTGAAGGTCTCTTCCAACCTGGTCTATTCTATTCTATTATATCTATTCTATTCTATACATACATCAAAATGCCATTGTAGGCAGAAGAAACGTGCAGAACTGTCAGAAATAAGCAAATGCAGCAGATTGTAATTAAATGGCAAAAGAGTTTTCAGAGAAGAAAAGCCACTGCATGAATAGGCATGCACAAAATCAGGCAGAATCAGAAAGCAGAGGGATCTATCATGTCCTGAAATATTTTGGTAACTCCATAGAAGTATAACAAGGAGCTACATAAATAAGTTCTCATGTCCATTTTTATCATTTAGTCAAATAAAAGTTTTCAGTAAAAGCAGATGATGAATCCATACATGGTAGTCTTTTGGTTTCATTTCAGGACTGGTCACTTGGCTGGTGTGGTGGGTTAAAGTTTAAAGGCATAGCCTAAAACTGCCACAGTTGGTGTGAGCAATAGATAGTATTCATAAGCATCCTTTTAGTAAGTGACAACTTTTTACTTTACAAAGACAACAGTGCTGTGGACAACACCACCTCTCATACTCTTTTTGCCATCCTCCTCTTTTCCAAATACTGAAAGTGCATCTAGAATAAAGCAATGAATTTTACTATGAAGAGAATTGATGAAGTATATCTTATAATGAGATAAAGCTACATATTTTATGTTGCTCAGATTGATCTGCAGTTATATGTGGTAACTATCACTTCACAAACAGCTGGTTCATAAAGCTGTAATGATAGCATGTTTACAGAACCATTACAATTCATGTTCCTTGCATAAAGCTAAATGGTAAAGAACTTCATTTCCTTGTAGAATTTCAGATGTATACTTCTGAAATATTTTATGATAATTCTTTCTATATTTAGTAATACTATTCTTTTTTGTTTGTTTTTCAGTATACAACATGCAATTACACAGCAAATATATATATTTTTAAGTTAAAAAAACTAGACTTCAAAAGTCTGTGATGACAAAAACCTTTCAAGTTGCTGTGTTGTAAAAAACAATGGGTTAGGCAGCAATACAAATACTGTTCTCTTGGAGTTTGGTACAAGCTCATGGGTTTACTTGTTGGTGATTAATAACCATATTTTTATATCACTTTCTTGCTGAACTCAGGTTCCCATGAAGCTGAAGGACATCAGGTTTTGTCATTAATGCCACTGGAAGACATTAATACAAAGTTTCCTTAATCCTAGAAAGTGAAAACTTCTGTTTGAGTTCTGTATTATGTTGTGTACATGTTCAACATCAAGGCAGTCCAGCTGATTTTGCTCTCACAGTGAGTTTTGCTTCAGCAGTGGGAAATTATTTCAGAAGGATTAGATGGTGCAGGAATAGTTAGTTTGATAGAAAGAAAAATAAGTGAAAAGTTTAAAAAGTCAAGTACTTTTCCACTGTGTTCAGGAATCACTTCTCATATCAGCTGTTACCAGGCAAGTGCTACACTTGAGTTTGTTCTAGTTCCTGATAATCTAATGTCAGCAATAAAGAAAAAAATAAATGTATTATGCCATAGTTGGTTTATCAATTACTACATATTCATAATTTAATAACAATTTTACTGGTGCACATTCTATAGTATTTTCATGATCATTAATTTCACAGCAAGTAAGACTTTCACATTTCAGTTGCCCCTATCATCATACACATAAAAGTACAGAATTATGTTTTATGGAAAATTATCTTAAAATCTGTTTTCAAAACAGTTATAGTAAAAATGTAATGTACTAGAATAAGCTTAAAAATGTGATGTGTCAGTGAGGCAGAAAGATATTGCAGGTAGAAAGATATTAGAAGGAGATATTTTACAGATCATGAGTACAGGAAAGGCTTTTTAAATTGGGAGGCATTTCTACATTTTTCTTGTTACAGCTTTTTCAAATGAAAACCTTTAGAGAAAGATTCCTCCTGTCTGAATTTAGAGATTGATTCCTTAAGGACATCAACAGCATAGTATATTAATCAAATTCTAAGTATATGGGAATATGGAAGATCATTTTCTGCATTTATTCGGGTGGTAATTTCAGACCTCTGTCATTCAGTACTATTTATTTCAAGATGTTCATCTCTTCAGTCTTGTTTATCAGAAATTCATAGGAAAAAAAGAAAACTAAAGAGATAATTCTACATTTTTTGAGGATAGTGTTGGTACTACTGTAGATCTGGGTAGCCCCAGTATCTGAACAGATGTGTCTGTCCATGGCTACACAGACATTGCTAATGCTTCCATCTCTATTCCCATAGCAGAGGAATGAAGGCTTCAGTTTGCCTTCACCTGGAGATGAGTTCAGTACACTTTTAACAGATTGCCAATGGGCTGGGTTCACAGTTCAAGCATCTGTCATACAGTGATCCATGATGCTCTGGATGAAGGTGGTGCTCCAGAACACATCCAGTCATCGATGATCATCATCCTCTGGGGTAAAACTGCTGAAGAAGTCTTTGAGAAAGGTAACAAAATCATTGACATTCTCTTGAAAGCAGGTTTCGCCATCAAGTGAGACAAGGTGAAAGGACCTGCCAGAGAGATCCAATTTCTGGGGGTGCCGTGGCAGGATGGTCACTGGCACATTCCAGGGATGTGGTAAACAGAGTCTCTACCATGGCAAATCCATGAACAAGCAAGAAACTCTACATTTCTGGGTATAGTGGGATTTTGGAGACTGCACATTCCTGGATACAGTCAGATTGTGAAATCTGTATGATGTGACTTGAAAGAGAAATAGTTTCTAGGGGGGTCCTGAACAACAAGCAGCCTTTGACCAGATAAAGCAAGAAGTAGTTCAAGCAATGGGTCTTGGACCTGTCTGAGCTGGTCCAGACATTAAGAATGTTTTGTACACGGCTGCAAGTGACAAATCTAACCTGGTGCTTATGGCATAGAGCTGCAGGTGAGACACATGGTTTCTGGAGTCAAGGTTGCAGAGGCTCAGAAGAAAATTATACTCCAACAGAGAAAGAGATTCTAGCTGCCTATGAAGGAGTAAAACTGCTTCTGAAGTAATTGGAACAGAGTCATGACTTCTTCCAGATCCTAGATTGCCAGTTTTGAATTGGATGTTCAAAGGTAAAGGTTCCACACCACATCATGCCACAGATGCCACATGGTCAAGTGGATGGCTCTGATAACGCAAAGAGCTCAAATGGGAAATCTTGAAAGACCTGGTCTGGGGAGGTGGTCACAAGCTGGCCTGAAGGCACTGGCTTTACAAAACCTCCAGAGGAGAGAGTAATCATGCTGAGGAAACTACTCCTTACAATGACCTGTTGAGATGAAAAAAGAAAATACTTTGTTCACAGATGGTTTCCTGTCTCTTGTTGGAATACAGGCGAAGATGGAAGTCTGCAGTGTG
>CM037631.1:80648767-80688938 GCA_015227895.2 Colaptes auratus | reverse complement strand
CCCCTTCCCTTCCCTTCCCTTCCCTTCCCTTCCCTTCCCTTTCCCTTCCCTTCCCTTCCCTTCCCTTCCCTTCCCTTCCCTTCCCTTCCCTTCCCTTCCCTTCCCTTCCCTTCCCTTCCCCATTATATTGTCTCTTTTCACAGGATTTGAATTAAGCATATTCAGTTTGAAAGATGCATTTCAGCAGCTTGTATAGAAATATCCAGAAATTATTTGGAAAGCAAATGCATTCTCAAGTGGTAGTGTACTATAGTAACTGATAAGCACTATGCTTAAGTGAAAATATGAAGAAGAATCCAGACAGTAAGGAGAATTCCCCTCAGGGATTTATGATTATCCCAAAGATTGTTAGATAAATTTGAGTGGATGATGAAGTTCTAATGAAGTTTTCTGATGATTTCCAGATTATCTAGATATTTTTTGCCTCCACAAGATTTCACTTCCAAACCTTCTCAGAAATGGAGCTCCTTTCACTGCAGTGCAGGTGAACAGAAAATTGAAAGTGTTCTCTTGTGTCAAACAAAATAAATATAATATTATTTCGTAACTATAATACCATTGAAACACTAACTCTGTTATCTACCAGAAATCTTTCTGCATTAGGTCAAGTGGTTGAAAAACTAGAACCACAACTCAGATAAACTGTAATAGCAGAATCCACGAGAAAGAGTTTTAATTTTGGACATTACCAAATTTATTTTCTTTCATTGCTTCCAGTACTGATGGCATGAATAAAGAAATATTTTAGTTTTACATGTAGGTCATTAAAGTAGCTTCAAATATCATATTGATATACATTTGTTCAGGAAGCTAACTGAAATATATCTGAGTGTATACTATAATCCATGTATAATATTAAGAACACATCTTATTTCTGACGCACACAACTTCGGAAAGATCTACAGAATGTAAACACTTGACTATTGCTTTACCAAAATCTTAATTTCTCCAGATGTATTTCATTCTGATACATTGATGGATGCATAAAAGTTGGAACTGAATTTCCTAAGAGGCAAAAGGAAGTTTTGCAGTTTTGATTCTAAGTTTCATGTCATTTTGCCACTTACTTCAATATTAGTGTAGGGCTGGATGACAGTATCTGTATTATTAGTTCAGAGAAGTTAATCAGTTTCGGTGGTGTGTTTATTTGGCTGAGACCTACTTACAGACCAAATCCTGCACCAACTCTAATGTGGAAGTCCATCTATATTCAACTAAATATTTTAGGATGTTCTTAATTCATAAATAAAAGGGCAAAGTTATCTCATTAATTTAGAACTGAGAAGAGATTATCACAGTAGAAGTTCTTGGGATGTTATTCTTTCAAAAAATTACAATCTCTCAAAAATTTGTAGTTTTTCATATTTATACACCTTTGAATATCCAGGTTTATTGTAAGGAAAGAATTCTACTCTCATTTCTGTGTTATTCCTGAGTTTGTGCTACAGACAGAAGTGCTTTTCCTTAGCAATTTTCATGTAACATGATGAAAAAGAATGGAAATTTCCTGCCTTCAGTGACAAACGACTTTGGAACAATTTGAAATCCTTGTTTACTAAAGGACTCCCATGAGGAACAGCGAATGTCTTTCAAGAAGCCTAAAACTATCATCCTTTGGTATTCAACCTTCAATTTCTGGCTCTGTGACCTATTTTCTCAGCAACAAAGGAATGTGTTTGATTGAGTACGATAACGATCTTCAGTTCATGGCAATATTAATATTGCACTGTGATGTTTTATTTGCTGCTCTTGAACACAGTAGCACAGAGAGCCCAAATGAGAAAAAAGTGTGCTTTTCCCCTTCCCATAAACATGTAATCAATGTTGCTTTTGTGTCTGTGAAAACAGTGAAAGCAAATGAGCAATGTTTTTCGCATTATCAATTTTGAATTAAGAGCAAATCAGTTGAAAAGTTCTGCTCCTCAGGAATTTTCTACTGCTTCTGTCAATTATGCAAATCCTGCAGATATTACTCTTCTGACTCTTATTTTTATTAGGATAATATATCATTAAATTCATAGGAGGTGTAACTGAGGAAAAATTGCATATTAATAAGGTAAAATTTCAGGATTTGGTCCTGTGGGACTATGTGACATAGGTGATAACAGACTCCATCTAATGATGAGTGTATTGAGACTAATGGATTTTTTAATCTCAGGGCACTTAGGCACAGATCTATCCAATCTGTTTTCAGATCCATCTATATCTTGAGTGTGTTGATCCAATTTTTCTCCCATTTCTTTATCTTCATTTGAGGAATGTCACTTAGATGTCTCATTTAAAGGCTGAGTTCCAATGAACCTAGATCTTAGGATTTTAAGAATCCCCCCATGAAGTGGTCTTCTTTTGTGCTATTCCTGTTCTCACAATGACAGTAACAGCCACCCAGGTCATGTGGAGCACTTTTTCACAGGAAGAAAAAAAAAATAAAGTAAACTTAAATTACCTGCAAAAAATCATGTTGTGGATTTTACCCAATCCATGAATACAGTGTTTTCCCTGGAGGCAGGAAAAAGGGAGCAAAAGTCCTGAGATTCACAGGACAAAATATTGCCAAACAGCTGCTTGGTACGAGATGTTATAATGTTCAGCAATATTCCATTGCAATATTCAGAAAATGCTTGAACTGTGCTGCTGTTTGGGTAGAATATACTTAAGATATGCTTAAAACAACATAAAACTCTGCATATTGATTTTGATCAGTCATTGGTCTGTGCCTGATGCCTTTTTGGATTATTTATGCATCAACATCCATTTGATAGTTTTGTTGACACAAATTTTCAGAAGCCAGAGCATCCAAGCTTAAAACTGTAAAATGTAGGATGTAATTATGTATTTATGTATTTATTCCTTCATGGAATAAAAATAGTATAAATAAATTGTCTGATTAGAAATCTGAAGTTGGGATGCATGGTATTTCGTATTCTGTCCATAGCAATGCTGAAACTACTTTTATACAATATTTAAATAGCTGATTAATATGATAATAGATATTCCAACTAGAACTACATGTATAGCACACATTTTTATAGTTGAATCCTATTCCTTCTGAAATCAACAGGATATTATCAATAATTCTGAAGGAAAGTTGGAGGCTCCAGTGTCCTACAGACCTATTACTAGTTGATGGCTACCACAGGATAGAGACTTAACAAACATTCAATGGAGAACATGAGATGTGAGAGGATATTGCAGGGCCTTGTTTACTAGCATAAACTGTTTGATATTGATTTGATCTAACACAATTGTGTCATGACACTGCTTGCCATCCATAAATATTTCTTTAGGGTTTTAGATTTTTAAATTATCTGTGTTGTGTTTGGGTTTTGTCTGCTAAAGAGTCAAATAAAAGTTAATAGAAGAATTTTACATTTTATTTTCTGCTTATCCTGTAGCATAGGGCTATTTTGCATAAATGGTTATACAATTCCATAACTATTCTATAGTGTTTTTTGGGATATTACAGTAATATCAGTTTAAAGTAGATATATAATTATCAGATCCACCTCCATGTAATACTTCCATGATGTCTGTCTTCATGAAAGATGGAATGTTTTTAACCTATACATGAAGATCAACAGTAGAGGCAGCTTTCTCTAAATACTCCTTTATGGTAATTTTCTGTTTGTTGATTGGTTAGTTTTGACTGCAAATAATATCTTTAGAGAAGGCTAATATAAGGACAAAAAAAATTAAGTTCAGGTTGACGCATTTTCTGCATCTCAAAGTTATTTTTTCTGCTACTTATTATTATTATTTGAGTCAGTGATATCTGGTATCTACCCTTTCCCAGATTATATGTTGGGGGGGAGGGGTTGTTTACTTTCTACATTATATCCTTTTTTTTAACTTTCATGGCTTTTGTCATCTTTCTTTGTGTTTTCTAATTATTTCTTTCATTTTAGAGATAAAAAGGATGATCCAATTGCACACATCAGTGCTATATTTTCCTATTTTTGTCTGTAGATATTTTTTTCTTGATTTGCAGCAGTTAGATTTATTTGAATATTAGGGTTTTTAACCCTCAGAGTGCTTGAGACTTGTTTCTGTATCTCAAAAATACAAATAATGAAACAGCTTTATACATTCATCTCTTGGGTTTTAATCTTTGTTATTCTTGTTTCAAAATTCCAAGTAAAGTACACAGATTAATAATCGTTATACATATTTATATATTCTTCCAATAATTATATTATTCTAATGATAACAACTGACTTTTGAAAATGTGATGGATATACAGACCTGCAGAAATAGCAGATCCTCGTGAAGTTGAACAATACCTGCTCTAAAGCATTTTTCATATATAGTTGTAGCAGAATTCCTATCAAAAAACATTGACAATTTCTCTACTCTTACCAGAAACATTACTTTTAACTAAAGCAAAGATTGGACTAATAAGATCATAGAAAACTTTGCAGTGCAGTAGCTGATGTTTGTTTTCTTCATCTTTGAGACTACCAGGAGATCTTTCCTGTATGTGGGGGGAAGCAGAATGGGGACATATAGGCAGCAAAGTGGATTCATTTATTTACATTTCTTTAAGCAAATTTTTTTCTTCATAAAAAATATTCATAGTATGCATTGAACCTCTGATTTTCTTTAAACATTTGAGAAGGATTTTCACTGTTCCTTATAGTAAAACAATTAAGTTACAGAGTTTCCAGATAACTACCTTCATCATTCAAGGGGATTTACTAATAAGAACATTTCTATGAGGAAATAACTCACCCAATAAAGAAAAATGATCCCTGAGCTCTCCTGTGTACATAAATATCAACATTACTGTATTGATCAGATCATGGTGTAGCAGAATCTGCACTGGAAAGCAGAGGATGCTTACATGAATTTAGTGAAGAGCTATTCTATGCTCTGGGAGACATGTAACTTTATTGGTTTTTACTGAAAACCAAAAAAATCTAGTAAAAACTTCAGGGTACTTATTTTCTCCACAGCAAACTGCTATGAAGAAAAGTTTAAAAGCAAGGTATTTTGCATGATTTGAGCAGATATATTTCAAGATCATGACATGGAAATATTTCTACACACAAACTAATGTCCTCAAAAAAAGTTCTCATAACAGTATGTAGGTCCCAGCCATAAAGATGTATTTTTGGCTGACCTTTTTTTCAGAGTTAGAAGCCCTTTTTGGTAATCTGAGTGAGAAAGAAGCTCAGCATAGACATAATTTAATTCCAAGCTCTCTTGCATATGTGAGGAATGAGAAAGGAAAAAATGTTGAGATTCTGTTAATACAAATGTAAGCACCTGATAACCCTCTGAAGACTGTGATGAGAAGGGCACACCTGTCTAAATCTCAACACTACCTACAGGGTGCAGACATTCCTGTAAACACTCCAATATCTACAAAGCACTGTAAAAGACACTTTGGAAGAAGTTCCTTGGTTTCATAACACTAATAATTACCTGTTCTAAATAAATTTCTTCCCCTCAAGATATTTTTAAGAGTAATAAGCTTAGTCATGGAAGAATATTCATGAAAAATGAGATTGTTATTACTGAAAGCTGGTGAAGAATTTCATCACTTGTAAAAAACAGAAAATAAAACATACTTTAAAAAATATATATATAAATTGTTAAGTTGCCAGATGTGATGAGATAAATTGTTGCAATATGACTCCTTACAGTGGCAAATTTCTCTGATGGAGAGTGCTACAAATCAGAAAAGCTATGGTGAAATAGAGTTATTTCCAGCCAGTGTACATGGACAAGTGATTGTGCCTTTTGGCTCTTCTTGAGTAAGCTTGCTTCCAAAGGTGACATGACTATTCCAAAGTACATAATTGCCTGGAATAAGGACCAAGGAATTTCAGATAGCAAATTAAATGCTTAAAGAAATTAAATCTGAGGTCCCACCTAAATTTTCGGGGTGCAAAGTAAATGTTTTGTAGCATTTTCTTATGAGCAACATTTCCCTCAGCCTTCCATTTAACACATTTATTATATTCTTTGAGTATATTAAATCTCTGTGAAGCAGCATTGCACTTTAAGTGAACTCTTCTTAAGAGAATCAAGAGTGTGGCATTGGACAGTTGCATGCCTGAACAAGTTAGAGTATATTTAACCATATTTTGCTAGGTGTGAGAGCTGATTTAATAAATTATCTGAATTAGAACTAACCCTTAGCAGAAGTGTAATGAAGTCCATGTATTACATTTGATGGACCTGCTCCAATGGTCCTTAACAGCACTGCAATTTCCAACGGGTTTTATATCTGTCTTGTTTGTTTGTGCGCAGTCATAGCAATGAGAAATGTCTTCTATCTTATATGGAGTCATAGAATCATAAAACGCCGTCATCTAGTACAAACCTAATGCAATGAGCAGGGACACCTACAACTAGATCGTGTTGCTCAGAGTCCCATCCATCCTGACATTTAAGTGCTTCGAGGAATGGGACTTCTATCACCTCTCTGGGCAACCTGTTAAAGTGTTTCCACATCCTCAGCTACTTACCATGCTTACCATAGAAGACAAGATGGTGCAAAACCGAAAAGTTAATCAACTACTTGAATTAAACAAAGGGAAGCATGGATTCATGTAGTGCAATAAAAATTGGTATGTATTTTTACTCCAGTCACATGCTCAGATTTTCATGCTGCAGTGTTGAGTGGCAGAATAATATTAGTATTATGTAGAATATAATGCTTTTAATGTGCATGGAAGTAGCAGTGCTTTATGATTGTATTTGTACAGACAATTAACATCTATATTTTATTTTCATGCAGTTATTTAAAGGGCTGTGATTGTCATTATTCTGTCTGTAAAGTAATAATGGTTACATGAACCATTAACAAGGAGAAGTTATGATCAGGTTTTGTCAGTGTTCAGGGAAAGGCTGACCTTCAAGAAATTACTCTAAGTTTGAACAAATTAAGAATGTGAAGCCCAATGTCCTTTTTTCCAACAGCCAAGAGAAAATGTCCACAGAGCTGTGAGTTTCTAGAGCTAGAAAGCATATATTTTTCATTTTACAACCTTTTGCCTATACTTATGCTTAAATTTGCATTTACAAAACGTTTCTTACTTGCTTTCTATATAAGAATGCTGATTATGCAAATGAGAGTTGTTCACAACAATAACTTTTAAGTTGCCTATCGGTCATCTAGGAATAAATTCTACAAATCATCATATCCTTAGCTGTTGTTCATTATTGTGAAAACAGGAATTAAAATATAGAGCATTCGTAGGCTATACCCAAATGTATTTTATCAAACTGGACAGTGTTGTACCACATTACTGTCCCTACCTGTTCAATTAATATTTCTGCATTACAAAAACCACATTAATAAGGAAACTTTCTTAGTTCACAAAATAAATTAACTTGAATCACTGCTCTGTACTGAATATACTAATTTTTTTTAATGATATGAGATTATTTGTTGTGCTCAAACTATCAGTTCTGGCATCTCAACTATGATATCCAAAATATCCAGCATAGGAGAAATGGTAAAGAGTTTGACTAAAACTGCAAAACTGTCCATGTGTGAGCAAAGTCATTCTCAATGTGTGTGTTTACATATACATATATATATATATATATATATATATATATATAATACAGAGCATAGAGTTATTTGCATCTGGAAGTTGATTATATATGGCCAAGATCTGAAATGTAGAGCATTAAAGTAGGAAAAAGGGCAACACTCTCTGAACATTTTATATTACTTCTATCTAAACTGTAAACAAATATAGATGTCCTTTTATCATTAATTCAAGTATACTAGTAGCCCAAGAAAAAGGGAAGATAGCTCATAAATTTTATATTATCCTGGCTTTTTCATTGCCTTCAGAATGATTTCAAGGATTTTTATCTGCTTTAGGGTTTTTGAACAGAACTGTTATAGTGAATTTTCACTAGGGAAACAAGATATTTATTGTGAATTTTTTAATGGATGTCATGTAGGTTCAGGAGTTTGCTTGCCCTTAAACAGTTCTGGATACAAAATTAGTGACAGCTCCGAGGTGTCGATGTTAGCTGTTGGAAAGGATAAACTGTCATTAACAGATTGAGTGGTAAATTTGAGCAAGAGTGAGAGAAATGCCTTCCTTGACTTCACATTTAACATCAATACCTGGTATGCTTAAAGAGAAGAACTACTGCAGATTGTGTTGGGTTAGGATTTCTGTATTTTTTAGCAAGTGCTGTCATTTAAGGTTCATAGACAAAACACACGTAGAATTTACGCAAAACTTGCATGTGTATTTGTCAATACTATCATGAAAATATGAGCCAATAAACTGCAGCCCTGGAAACTGAGTATAATAAAAAGAAAATCTTCATTCCCGAGAAGCTTTGCCTACTCAATAATAGCAACAAAGGCAGGAGATATCAGCTCACATACACCTCAGATATAAGCAATTTTCATAAAAGAATCATAGACTCATGGAATCATAGCATTGTTTAGGTTACAAAACACCTTTAAGAGCATCAAGTCCAACCATTAACCTAGCATGGTGTAGTCCACCACTAAACTGTGTCCCTAAATGCCACATCTACATGTCTTTTCAATGCTTCCACAGACAATCCAGCATTTTGCTGTGCCACCTGTTCCAGTGCTTGACAACCCTTTCAGTGAAGGAATTTTCCCTAATGTCCAATCTAAACAACCCCTGCTGCAACTTGAGGTCATTTCTTTTTGTCCTATCACTTGCTGCTTGAGGGAAGAGGCCAACCTTCACCTTGATATGACTTCCTTTCAGTTAGTTGTATAGAGTGATAAGGCCTCCCCTCAGCCTTCTGGTCTTCAGGATAAACAACTCCAGTTCCTTCAACCCTCCTTACAAGACTTCTTATGTAGATCCTTCATCAGCTTCATTACCCTCTTTTGCACATGCTTGAGCATTTCAATGCCTTTCTGATAGTGAAGACCTCAAAATTGAAACCAGAAAATCCAAATAAAGGTGATTACATAAGCAATGGAAACTGTGTTGCACTAACGCTGATCCTTTAATATTTCTGTATGGGTCATATAATGAGACTAAGAATTTTGTTTTCAGTTCTGAAGTCAATTAGCATCAATCATACCTTAAAAGCTATACAAATGTAATTAACTTTTTGAGCCAATAAAATTCTTCAACTTTTGATTGTATGAGTAATTGTATTTTTAAAATTATTTACTGGAAAATGTATCATGATTTTTTCACAAAAGGAAGTGTGTATATATATATATATATATATATATAAACAGACACACAGTTACATATTGTCAATCTATTGCAATGTTCCTGCATTTTTTGTAACCTCTTTTTGTAGTTTTTGCTTGGCCATTTTTACTAGATGTTGACCTTAAAAAAAAAAAAAAAACAGATAAATGAAGCCAAAACAAAACCTTCCTTACTAATATATCAAAATATCTTGAAAGTCTGTTTAAAAATTTTAATTCTTGATAGTGCTTTGTTGGCTGGTACTGCAGCACAGTTCTCATTCATTTCTGTTAATGACTAATCTTATTATCACTGATCTCGGCTGTTAATCAATATTTCAGTTATTTCACTTCTAGTTCATGTTTTGTTTTGCTTGACATGATCTGTTTTCTTCCTCTGTGCAAATGAATAGAATAGAATAGAATAGAATAGAATAGAATAGAATAGAATAGAATAGACCAGGTTGGAAGAGACCTTCAACATCATTGCGTCCAACCTATCATCCAACCCACCTAATCAACTAAACCATGCAACCAAGCACCCTATCAAGTCTGATTAACTTTTTTTTTTTCTTTATAAGAGCCTTATTAGGAAAAGTCTGGACATTTCTAACATACCAACTATTAAAAAAAATGCTTATTCCTAGGTTAAAGTTTTTCTTCCCTTTAATTTTGATGAATACTGAAGGGAAAAAAAATTAAACAAAGGTGATGGTTTCAACCACAATAGAAATTTGGCTTGTAAATATGTTCTCTCTAAAGGAAAATGTTAAAGTTAGAATTGTCTTTCTTACTGACTGAAAATTGCTTAAAGCAAATTTTAATATTCTGCTGGGCAAACTACACTGGAAAAGGTTAACTCCACTCTTCCCTGCAACTTTTCCATCTAATGGATGTATATAAAAAATATATTTACTTTATCATGTTGATTCACTTAAAGGTGGTCTAACATGAGTACAAAGGGTTGGAAGAATGCTTGCAGATGTTATAGATTCTGTGTGAAATTACAGCATGTTAATCTGTCACTTCTTTTTAAATCTAGGAGTGCACATCTTGAGAAAAATAGGAAAGTAGATGAGTTTGGACATATAACAACATTCCTCCAACACCAAGCCCCCACCTATGTTATGCACAGGGAACTTAACCAAATGAAAAAAACACCATTATCACTATTTCTGGGTAAAAGCGATTTCCCTGTATTTTCTGCAGTAGTAGTAATATTAAATAGATATACAAACAAACAAGCCCAAGGAAACCAACTGTTATGAAAGCAAAAATTCTGTCATATGTAAATAACAAAGTGGGCATATGTAGTGAAAAGAAAGAAACTGTTTTGGATAAGAGTGCAAAGAGTCAAGGTTGGTAGGCTGCAGAACAGATTTTTTTACTTTACTTGTATCCAAATATTTGTTTATGCCTCTTCTTTGGAGTCAGAACTTTGAATTATCTGAGAGAACTGAATGTCAGAACTTTTTTCTGGTGTCTTCTGCTTCTAACTAGAATTATAAGGATTTTGTTCAGAACCTACTCTTACATTTAAAAATTCAGAATAGTATATTTTGCTGTCCTATGAGCTACATCTAAACCAGTATACTCTGTTCCTATGAGCTACATCTAAACTAGTAATAAAAACAGTCCAAATATCCTTTTTTGTTTGTTTGCTTTGAGGTTCCACTTAAACATCAAGAAAGGCTTTTTCACTGTGAGGGTGACAAAAACACTGGAAGAGGCTGCCTAGCAAGGTAGTGCAGTTTCCTTCTCTGGAGACCTTGAAAACCGGACTGGACATGTTTCTGTGTGACCTTCTCTGTGTGATTGTACTCTGGCAGGGGGGTTGGACTAGATGATTTTTTGGGTCCTTTCCAATCCCTAACATTCTGTGACCCTGTGATTTTTGTGATAGCATAGTTTCTCTAGGCAGTGTTCCTGAGTTCTGTTTTATTCTGTAAATACCTCCTTCCTGTATCAACAGAACCAATGTTCAGACTGTGACTTCTAAGTCAGCAGTAACTTGGAAGATCTGACTGTGTGACTATAAGAGGTACTATGAGAACAATCTAGGTTGATGTGGAGATCAGCATGCTCTTTTGCTTCATTGGCATATGAGTATAATCTTTGTTCTAGATGCAGACAATTGTTTTGGGTAGTATCTGATAGTGGTCCCTAGCCCCAAGGTCAGAGAAACACATGGCATGTGAAATAGAGTACACCACTGATATAATTTTCAGATGATCCATTAAGTTTCACAACCAAATTAAACTAAAACAACAAAACACCACAAACAAAGCCTTCACACCAGAAAAATAAATGAGGGAAGCTTAGGCCTCTTGTAAAAGAAGAGGAGGAAATGGCATGAATTTGCTAATTTCATTTAAAGGTTCCAGTGAACCTTGAAAGTTGAAGATTTCAATTATCTGCTCATTTTGCTTCTCTGTGACTGACAGGTTTTGCCCTGCCCAAATTGCCACTCCTTCCTTTGAGAGCAATTATTCGTGGTTTCAGTCTAGCAAAGTTTTCTAACCCCACCTGTCTTTCACAGAGAGGGAGAGAGAAAAAAAGAACAGTTCAAACTATCTCTCAGTCAGAGCCATATTAATTACAATTATGACATGTTGAGAAGAGGGAATGAAAGCTGCTTGCTAAATTCATAATCTGCTTCAGATGTATGTGCATTAAGATTCATCCAAGAATAATTTTTGCCCTTCTCTGATGGAACATTAAGTTCTTTCATTTACTAAAATATGAACTGCCTGATTTAGTTTTTATCAAATTGATAAGCTGGACATATGATAAAATATTATTATTTATTATTGAGATAATTTGATTCAGGTTCATTTGCCCAGTCAATGATAGGTTAATTACACACAATAGGATGCTAATAAACACTGGAATAACAGTCTAGAAAAATCAGAACTTGGAATACAGAACAAACTGGAGACTTCATATATGTGCAAACCAATCAGCAATACTGCCTCGGGTGGTGAGACAGACCACCTCAGGTTTATAAACCTTAGAAATAACCAGGTAAATTAGCATAAGTTACTCATGAACCGTCGAGCTGTTAACTACAAAAAACCTTTGCTGAATGAAGAAATGCTCTGAGTTCATATTTATAGTCCAAAAGGGCAGTATCCAAAATTAGAGGAAGTGGGAGAGAGGGAGATGTGCTGCTGTGGTGAAGATCTAGGCACTATGCTGCTAGGATAAAAGAAGCTAACTGCCCTGAAGACAGGAGCAAGTAGGTATTTGTAGCCACCCTGAATCCCATCAACAAACTGGGGGTGGGGTAGAAGACGAGAGTGAAAAAGAAAAGAACAAAGAACAAGAACAACAAACGTGGGCTCTTGAAATCTTCCCCTATAAATTCCCTTTTTGAAAACTGAACAGCCCAATGGCACATTAGCTATTCAAATCCCACCAATCAGTTCAAAATGTTTTCCAGCAGGCAAGATTTCACATGCCTTCTCATATAGCTTCTGAGATGTGCAGTTGCCTCTCTGAAATGTGAGGCTCAGGGTCCAGCTTCCACCCCCTCCAGGCAGCCTTAACAGTGTTTGCCTATTGGTTCCTTGACCTTAAACCCAGACCCTGCAACAGAGAGGGAGGAGAGAGGGCAATGGCCGAAACAGGTTTAGATGGTTTGTTAATGCCTCTTCCAGGACACAGCCTCTCTTTAAAACAGAATGATAAACCACAGTATGGACGTGTGCTTTCTATTTATATCCTTGATGTCGTTCATCTGTTGACCAGGATAAAAGCCATCAGCCATAATGTCTGTCCATTCATTTTATCAGATACTCTTGAATTTGTAAATAACATGAGTTATATCTTTATCAACCAATGAAAAATAAATAAGGAATCAGGTTAGATTTTTTCAATTAGACATTCTCAATATCATGTGATAAACTCAAATACTATTTTTATGAAAACTCATTTTGATTACCATCCAAGCAGTATTTTACATCTGAACAACCACATTAAATGAGAGCAGATTGAAAGACAGTAATAGAAATCCCTTTTCCAAGTAGTGGTAATGTCTACATTACAGTCATAATGTCCACAATATAGTCAGAAGTACACAGTCATAAATTGAAAATCTCATTGCCAGTGACTGCACATCCTCAGTTATAGTAGTTGAGGAGTCAATATGTCAGTGAAGTGTAATAACAGCACACAAACAGCAGCAGTTTAGAAAGAGCCTGTTCAGTGACCACACACTCACAGAGTCACTTATACAACAAATACAAATTCTCTTTGCAAAGAAAACATGTTCTTGCCATGTTTTTCTCATTAATTAATTTCTATGCATCTATTATTATAAGTAGTGGGTACTATTTCAGAGTTTCATTCACTTCAGATGTAATTATTAACTGGTTCTGGTAGTTCAGTCTATCAGAATCAGAACATCTCATGGAACCATATCAGTTCTGGTACGACACTGAATATGGGAAGTGAATTCCAAAAAATGCAGAGATGTAAATTGCATGGATAATTGTATTAGGAGAAAATGAACACTGCTACAAAATTCAGCAATTTTATTCTTTAGGATTTTGGATAAAAATTTACTTTGCTTTTGACCCACAGATATTTACACTTGTCAATACAATTTCTTGAATTTCAACTTGGGAAAAGAACCCTAAACACCAAGATCACAAAGCACCCTGTCTAAAGCATTTATCTTTTGAGAGAAGGAAATGGAAACACCACACAACAGGGATACAAAGCCCACAGTGTGACTTTGAATGAAAATATTCAGTATTCTGAAAAGTAATTTGAAATTTAGTCTTCAGAAGAAGCTGTTCCTGACATTATTTGATCATTTACATGTTTTCCCATATGATAATATACAACCTGATCTCCTTCTATGATCAGGTGACCCGCCTGGTGGATGTGGGGAGGCCTGTGGATGTGGTCTACCTGGACCTCAGCAAGGCCTTTGACACCGTCCCCCACAGCAAACTCCTGGCCAAGCTGGCAGCCCATGGCTTGGATGGGAGCACACTGCGTTGGGTTAGGAACTGGCTGGAGGGCTGAGCCCAGAGAGTGGTGGTGAATGGCCAGGCAGAGAGGGACCTGGGGGTGCTGGTTGATTGTAGGTTGAACATGAGCCTGCAGTGTGCCCAGGCAGCCAAGAAGGCCAATGGCATCCTAGCCTGCATCAGAAACAGTGTGGCCAGCAGGAGCAGGGAGGTCATTCTGCCCCTGTACACTGCACTGGTTAGGCCGCACCTTGAGTACTGTGTCCAGTTCTGGGCCCCTCAGTTTAGGAAAGATGTTGTCTTACTGGAGCGTGTCCAGAGAAGGGCAACAAAGTTGGTGAGGGGTTTGGAAGACAAGCCCTATGAGGAGAGGCTGAGGGAGCTGGGGTTGCTTAGCCTGGAGAAGAGGAGACTGAGGGGTGACCTTATTGCTCTCTACAACTACCTGAAGGGAGGTTGTAGCCAGGCGGAGGTTGGTCTCTTCTCCCAGGCAGCCAGTACCAGAACAAGAGGACACAGTCTCAGGCTGTGCCAGGGCAGGTTTAGACTGGAAGTTAGGAAGAAGTTCTATACTGAGAGAGTGATTGCCCACTGGAATCAGCTGCCTGTGGAAGTGGTGGAGTCACCTTCATTGGAGGTGTTCAAGAAGAGGCTTGATGGGGTGCTTGGTGCCAGGGTTTAGTTTTTTAGTTGTTTAGGTGGGTTGTATTGTACTGTATTTGTACTGTTTTGTACTGTATTGTACTGTATGGTACTGTATTTTAGGTGGGTTGGATTGGTTGATGGGTTGGACGTGATGATCTTGAAGGTCTCTTCCAACCTGTTGTATTGTATTGTATTGTATTTGTATTGTAATATAAATTTATACATAGAATATTTTATACTTATCGATGTGAATAGTTCATCTGTCTCTGGTTTTGAAAGGATTGAGATTCTTGACTTATGAGTATGAAACAAAGAAAAAGATAATCACATTTCTTATTAAAGAGAATATATACTTTTGATTAATGCGCCTTCTAGATGTCAGCTCAACAGGCTCTGTGCATGTAAGTACTGCATTAAGATAATGATTGAGTCATTTTACCAAGTTTTTAATGTCCTAGCATGGCACTGAAATTACCTTTGCTGTAAATTTCAAAAACATGATACCAATTTAAACAAGCAATAAATTCAATTAAGAAAGACCTTCTCAATAATTACTATTTTGGGGAGGCAAATTGGCAGAAAATTTTAAAGGCAGCTTCTTTAAAACACAAATTATGAGGAAGAAGCTTTGTACCAGTTTGTGTATTCAGTTAATTCTTTATCAGTAATTTCAGTAAAGTGATTAAAAATAAAACCCTATAAGATGAAGAATGCTACATGAAAGATGAATGAAGTAAAACAGTATATACCTTGATACAGAAAGTTTTCTTCCTTTGTTAAGGTAGTTCTGTGGAAGGCTTAAGTAAGCTGTTATCCAGTTTTGCTTATTGTCATCGAACAACTAAATACATCTTTCAATATTTCTTTATAAAAATAGACACAGAAAGAAGACAGAAGTGCTACAGAAACTCTATCATTAGGCATATGGAAAGAACATCGTGGAAATTTGATGGTATTTTTGACAGAGAAAAAAATTCGTGCAAGCACTACAAAACACCCATCTTTGTATATATATTTGATGTTCATAAACCTGAAATATATTTATTTCCTTCATTTTTGACTTCCACATAGTTCCATTGAAGTAATTGAGTTACTTGACTGACCTGAGTCTTTTGTGCAGAAGATTTCAGAATTGTTGCCATAAGCTCAAGTAGACAAGACAGTTAAATAAGCAGAAGTAATTTGAACTATCTTCATCCTGAATAATCCTTAACATACCAAACTCCTGACTAGTGTGGATTTTTTTTGACTGTGTGCCTGACTTGTCAGTTAGAAAGATAAAATCACCAAGAAAATATTTCCTTTTTTTTTTCCACTCCCAATCCTCCAAATGTCAGTTAAGCTTAAAATGGAAACAAATAGAAAAATACTTCTCCATTACTGAATTAAAAACAAACAAACAAACAAACAAACAAGTTGTTGCAGTTCTGGTATTCTTTACAGGTTCTTAAAATCTTAACCCATTTTTCTTTGACATATGCAACGAAGCACCTGATTTCCTAAACCAGCAAGAAATCAACTACATCTGTCAAATAAAGCATCCTTCTTTGTTGCCAAAACCTCAGATGAAATGCATCTTTCCATATCGTTTTAGTAAATTACAAGTCAAACGTAAATTTGGGATAGAAATCCTCAATTTGGAACTCTTGAATCATTTACATGCTATAAACATTTATAGTATTGTTAAAAAGTAGAAATTGAGTATCACTTAATGACTTGAAAACTGTTACCTAATCTTAGGGCTGACAATAGTATTTCTTAGTCTGTGTCCTTTCAGCAACCAAATAATTCCCAGACTTATTTCATGAAGTCTTACAAAATTGTTTGATATCAGGTTGATATTTCACTGGACCTCTAGAAAAAGTCTGCATCAATAAACCACTTTTCTAAGGGGGTAGTTTTATCACAAAACCAAAATGCATAATATGCATAAATGGACATTTCTTTAGACTGCAAAAACCCCTTGCTTCATAAGAATACAAGGTAAGTACAGATGTCACACACAAAAAAATATAACAACAAAATACATATAATATTGCAGAAGACAAACCTCGGAATCCAAATTCAATGTAGTAAAAATATACATATTTCATAGAAGATAATTGGAGGAAATCTTATTGAGTAACTGCGGTTGTCCAGAGTCTTAGAGAGCCAGAAGGTATGGAGATTATAACAGATAAATAGATAAATTGCAGCTGATTGAGTCTGATTTTGTGTTATCAGTTTAGCACCTTTGTCTTGCTTGTGATAGTCACTGAGAAGATTTACTGATACTATATCATTCTCAGATATAAGTTTTGTGGATGTTTGAACTGCAGAGAGACTTTGACAAACACAGCAGCACCGTTCAATTATTAATAAAGGGACCTGCAAGTCAGTCAGATTGTTTCTGAACAACCTCACTTATCCTGCAGACACTAAATTAGAATTTATGGGGTTTGCAGGAACACACAGAGATGCTAGGCTAACACCCATTGGTATAATGAGAATCATGTAATTTGGGATTTTATAATTCTAAGAATTTAATTCAAGTCTTTACTGGAATTAATGGAAAGACTCCCACTGACTAACAATCAGTGATCTCAAAAGCCATTCATATATTCAGAGTATAACTTCTGAAGTAAAACCCAGGTCTCTAGCCTGTTTTGCCTCCCTCAATGAACTAAAACATTTCTAGTCAGGTACAAATTCAAATCAAGCAGCTGTAACAAACTCCTCAGCCTTTTTCATACTACTGTTTTGCATCAATTAACAAAGGTTGAGATAACATTTTTTTTTTGTATAGCATGAGCAGGATTATGGTCCATCTTGCAAGAGATAGGTGAACCACTAAGAAGTAAAGCAGCAGCTCAGGGTCACCTCTGTCTGTCCTTGCTAGGCTGAAGAGGACAAGGGAAGACAGAGTCATAAGCTTAGACGTTCAGAAAAGCTCAAAGATTTAGAAAGAAGAAGACTGTTGCTGGCATTAGAAGGGTTTTCACAGAGTGAAACTTGCTGAAAAAATAAAGGGAAAACTTTTTCTATACCTCCTGGTATAAGAGAAGTAATGAGTTTAACCTGCAATAAAGAGTGTTTAAAATAGACATAGGGGGAAAACTTGCTAATTTTAAGGATGATTAAAAATTGTAATTACTTGCCTAGCCAGAATGCTGGAATCCTTAGGGATTCAAGAATGGATAAAAACTAAACATCTGTCAAGAATGTGTTAGAAAGAGATGATCCTGTCTTGGGAAAAAAAAAAATTGATTAAACTCTCAAAATCTTTTTCAGCCTAACCTTATCTGATTTATTCTTTCCTGTTTTCTCATCTAGAAGGACTGAGTCTGCAGAACAGACTGTGCTAATATTTTAAGTTCTCATAAAGCTTCTCATGAACTGTGCATTCAAGATGACAGACTGACAGTAGAATATACTTAAACAGATGTTTGAATTCCCTATTCAAATAGAGTACTTCTCTGAAAACAGGAATTCAGGATCATATCCTTCCATAATTCCTGCCCTGCTCCCCAGTTTCAGTAAGGAATATCTTCATTTAGTTGGACAAAATGTATAATTCCACGTTATTATATTTTTTCTACTTTGAGTTCAGAAACAAAACATTTCATAACCTAATGGTGATATCTAGTACTGTAGAGAAAAAAACCCCACAACTTTCATTGATTTGAATTTAACTTTCCTCAAGCATTTTATATTGCATGTAGAAATTGCAGTAAGTGATTGTATTAGAAATTCTATTGCATTCTGCCTTAGGAATTTTCTACATTTTGGCTTTGAATGACAAGGTCGTGATATGTTTGTGCAACAGATAATAAAGTATGAAGTTAGTGTGCCACAATAAGTGAATGATAATGAAGATATGGTCTAAAAGGCATGTGACAAAACAGATTGTAATTCATTATTATAGATAGAGATCCTTAGAGACACAAGATTTTTTTCCACTGAACTACTAGAATGGAAATGGTCAGTTACTGTCAATGTAACTGCAGAAGTTCAGTAAGTCATAATATTTTGGGTCATAGGTCTCAGGTTTTCTCTTTTAAATATTGTCTTCCTGATATGAAAAAGTATCAGCATGATATAGCACACTGAACAATCAAATCGTTTTTATGTTTACAATTTTGTTTTACTGAGGGAGAGAGAATTCTTTTACTGAGCATAGCAGCACTATAGATTTTCACTCTGTATCCACTTATTTCATGATGCCCTTCCCAATAAGACCTATTTCCGGTACCACAGAATTCTTGCTTGTTTTACTCATTTGCCCTAGAATGATTTGTTGCTCATTAATGTTAACAGTATGTTATCAGGTCAATTAATATAACAGTTTTATAAAAGCACTCTGGAATTGATTAAACATGGGAACTGCAATAATTGAAAATGATGAAATGGAAACTGGTTGCTTGACAACAGATGGCCTTCAATCCTGAATATGCATGAAATTGAAGAATATCTGATATTAAAGGTCACTTGTTCCTCCATGATGTCAAATTCTAGTTTTAATGAATCTTATTTGATACTTTCTGTTTTTCTAAAAATTAGACTTTATCTAGCAAGAACATGAATGAAAGCATTGCAGATAAGAACTGAATTTAATTCCTCCTCTTCATTTTTCCAGTTTTAAATATCTCAATGTTACTTTGTCATAGTCAGTTGTTTCTTTAGAGTATTTAATCAGCTGAGCAAATCTTTTATGGCAGATAGATATGGATTGTATAAGAGTCACATTCCCTGAGAAAATAGGATATGATATCACATGTAACCTCATCAGAAGCTTGTGTAATCAACTTCAGATCTTGCAATTTGTAGCTTTTGAATATTTTAACATTTTTATTATTATTCTGATTCAATGTCCCACTTGCTATGTTACTTCTAACTTCCTCTTGCTGACTAGATTTTTTGAAAAGAGAACAGGAAACCCAATTCCAAACAGCAAACTTATGTTCTTAAAAAAATTTTAACTCAGTGTCCTTCTAAATCCTGTGTATGGCTTTTTCTTAGTCTGCTCTACAATTAGCTCATGATCCTCATCTTCCCTGGCACTAATATGTCCCTTTCCTCATCAAGGCATCAAAATACAGATAGGTAAACAAAACCCCAAACAAACAAAAAAATCCCAAACAAGCAAAACCCCATAACAATTAAACAAACAAGAAAAACCTCACTTATTTTTGCAGGGAGCACATCAGTTCCTTGGTATGACTTGTGTATATGCATAGGCAGATGTGGCAACAAAGAAAACAAAGAGCTGGAAAAATGGATTAATTCTATCATTGACCATACAGATCTATAAAGGAATAAAATTAGATTTATACACATAGGTGGCACCCACATGCACCTTTGGTAAGGCTCACATCTCTAGAATAGATAAGATCCAGGATCTCACACCAGGTAAAGAAGCTGGGAAAGAAGAAACAATACATACTGCCATTAGAGTACAGACCTGCTCATGCAGAAGACTCGGGATATAGAGAATTCTGTTAGGAAGAGCAAGGCTGACTGGTCAATACACCTGAAATAGGTAAGAGTCAATAGCTGAAAGCTTAAATATCTCTACAGACAATGGTGACAATGGCAAAATATTCTGTTGTGAATGACTTGAACTTTTTGCTAGGAAAGCCAAAAGTCTGCATACTCATATTTTATCTTGATCGTAGTTCTCATTACAACCTACAGAGTTTTGGATATCATCAAGAAGATTACACACACTTTTATTTTCTGTAATTTTATGTCCAGCTTTAAATTTAGATGTAATTTTTATTTCCAAATGTATGTAATTCTAGGAATTCAGCCATCCTGTCGCAAGTCCTCCTACAGTTCCTGGTTGTTTCATATCTATTATTTATTGTGGTCTCTCAGTAGTCATATATCCCTCCTTTTTAAGTAAAAGAAGTTAAGAAGGGTGTGAAAGAATTTTTTTAATGAATCTTCCACTCCCACTTTATTTCCTGCAAACATGCTAAATAGAAAATTAAAGGAATCCATATCTTTAAAGATGAATTGAACTCTTTTTCTTTTTTTTTGAAACTATTTCAAAAAATATCACTGACAATGCCGGTTCCTTTAGCAGTTCAGAGATTACCAGAAAACTGATTTCCAAGTCATACTAACAATCATAAAATCATTCTGTAAAGTACGCATTTGTGTTTACACATGCAAACAGTCATTATACGTACTTTCTGACTGTGGTTCATAATATCATTCAGTTTCTGTGGCAAATTGTTCATAAGACAGTTACTAAGACATCCATTCTTTACAATTTAAAAATCCAGATGGGAGATGGTTTCTCGCAGTGATGATTGCCATTGTGTGCTTATTAAGTATAGCAGAAAAATGATTAATTAGTCAAAATGCAATTTGACAAATTTTTGATTATACCAACATGACTAATGGGAAAATAACAGCCATTGAGGAAAATGATTCAAATTTAGAATATGAGTTTGCATATTTGATTGTGGTTAATAACATTCTCAATATAAAATCAAAATACAAAATTAGAAAGCAAGATAATTTGTGTTACTCTGCATGAAAGTCAAAGGTATATTATGGTAAATAGCAATAATGTATTAGTCAACACTGAAGAATCAGAGTTTGTTGTCTTCTGAGATCTGCATCAGAAGTTCAAGCACTTGACAAAAAACTTTGCAAGATATTGCTTCATAGGTTATTTGTTTTCCAACAGTATTATTCACAGTAACATTGCTTCAGCATGTCCCTTCTGATACAGGCTGTTAATGCCTTTTTTTTTTTTTTAACATTACATTTGTAGAGATTAAATTGCCTGTGATTTCTATCTAGACATTTTAAAGTGTTCTTTCGGTGTGCTTTGAAGTAATAGGTGAGGGATACTGTTATGTGCATTATTTCCAGTCTCAGAGAACTGTGACTTTGGTGGTAAATCTTTTTTGAAAGATATAGGGAATAAGTGATTTAAGACACTCTAAATACTAACATTATAAATTGAATCATGGAAAAAATATTATCAGAACTGTCATGATTCTACTGGAAGAATAATTGTACATTCAGGCATCTTCAACTGATATTTAAGGAAAAGATTCTAGACAAAAGAAAATGCCGGCACATTCTTGGAGACGTACGGCTGGATTTAAGGCAGTTTTGAAGTGAGCTAAAATATCTTTTCTGGGAGAAGAAATTAAGTGAAGAGACAGAGGAAAAAGAGGTGAAAATCCTCTCACTTCCACTTTTTAATCAATGAACAAGCCCTCAGAAATACAATCTCCTTTAAAATTTCCATACATTTCATCAAAATTAATACTGATTATTTCCAGTCATAGACGATGATATTCATTAAATTAACATATTCAACTGTTGTGTATATTGTCTCTATAATTCATATAAATATTTCATTCTCAAATGTTGTTTGATATCAATTAGAAAAAATACAGCTTAATTTCTTTTCATTTTTCTGTGTTTTTCAAAGCACTCCAGTCTGGTAAATTGAAAGGATTAAAGGCTGCTGCCAAAGAGACTTGGGCAAAATTGTCTATTTTCACACTTTCTGGTATTTTTATGAATACTTGGTTCTGGAGTCCAGTTGGCCTGCTTTTCCAGCTTATTTTTATCTTGATTGTGAACTTGATTTTAGATTAAATAACCCCTAACAAAAGATTACTTGCAGCAGACGGCCAGTTTGAAGCATGTGTACAAAAATATAGTGTTGTGTTGCTTGTATTAATAAATTAGATTAGTGTAAAGATTTAGGGCCTGTATACCTGTTTATTCATATAATGTATGTGTCTTCTAACAAATAGGCACAATAAGCCTGCTGTGTGTAAGCCGTGAACTACATATATTTTAACAGACAGCTGACCTGTGTATATACAATAGTTCAGTTTGGGAATTTTGTTGGAGGTTTTGTTTTGATTATTACTTTTTAATTTGAGGATGTTTGTAACTATGACCAGAGTTCATTCTGGGTATTAGGAAATCTCAGCCTTTTAAGATGCTAAAACCTGTTGGACAACATTTCTATATCCAAAACACATGCTAGTCTTGTGCCAATAGCTTTGTAATGAAAAGTCCTCTGGAGAAGCTTATATAAGAGAGAGCTCTTCAGTTGAACATCCAGAGTCAATAAACGTGATTTCCACAGTGTGTATACATATAGAAATTATTTGTTCATGATGTTTTCCCTATGTGACATTCAGATTGTGTACTTTTACCGTTGATTATCAGAGTTTTAGAGATGGGCTGACCCTTCTTAGATATCAAAGTAATTGCTTGGATAACTACACAAAACAGTGTGCAAGGAAACAGTGTGTTGTTAATTATAAGGATTAAAGTGTCAGTGGAGTTAAATGCATTTCTTTGGATTATCAAAGGCTTTCTTTTACTTTGAAAAGGGTTTTCATTCTCCACTGGAAAATTAAAATCATGTAATTCATATAGTAATCTTTTAAAAAAATTACAAAATTAAGCACATAGATTTATTTGTAAACCTAATAGGTATTAAAATATTTAATTTAATTTTGAAAATTATTTTAATGCCTTAAAAATGTTAACTCTTTGATAAATTCATACTAATGGATAAAGAATGTTTAGAAGGTCATTGTAATATCAGTGCACCAAGGTGACCACTTCTTCCAACTAGAATACCATTATAATTTGCATGATTAATACAAACAGTACTTTTGCCAAGAATTTGATTTACAAATGCATTTATTTATTACTTCAGAGGATATATCTGATATCTGCCGGGACCTTAACACAGCAGAGAGGAGGCAGTCTAGAAGGTGCTTAGAGTGTATGGAGGATATTTTCTCATCCCAGCTGCTGAGTGAGCCTACCAGGGGTAAGGCTCTGCTTGACCTTTTTTTTACAAACAGAGAAGGGCTGGTGAGAGATGTGGTGGTTGGAGGCTGTCTGGGATACAGTGACCATGAAATAATTGAGTTTTCAATATGCAGTCAAACTAAGAGGGGCAGCAACAAAACCTCCACTCTGGACTTGTAGAGGGCAGACTTCAGGTTACTCAAGGAACTAACTCAGAAGGTACCTTGGGAAACAGCCCTTAAAAAAAAAAAGGGGTGCAGGAGGGCTGGAGCTACTTCAAGAAAGAATTCTTGAAGGCGCAGTAACAGGCTGTGCCAATGTGCTGGAAGATGAGCCGCCTGGGCAGACAGCCAGCCTGGATGGGCAATGAACTTCTGGGCAAATTAAGGTAAAAAACAGAGGGTGTATCATCTTTGGAAGGAAGGAGAGGTAACCCTTGAAATGTTTAAGGATGTTGCTAGGTCATGTAGGAAAAAGATTAGAGAGGCAAAACCCATTTAGGGCTTAGACTGGCCACTGCTGTGAAGGACAACAAAAAATCCTTCTACAAATATATTAATGGCAAGAGGAGGGGCACGGACAACCTCCACTCCTTAGTGGACATGAAGGGAAATGTAGTAACCAAAGATGAGGAAAAGGCAGAGGTACTTAATAGCTTCTTTGCCTCAAATTTTAATAGCAGGATAGGTTGTCTTCTGGACAACTGGCCTCCTGAGCTGGCAGATGGAGTCAGGGAGCAGTATATTTCCCTTATAATCCAGGAGGAAGTAGTTAGAGACCTCCTTGGCTCCTTGGATCCCCACAAGTCCATGGGACCAGATGGCATCCATCCTAGGGTGCTGAGAGAGCTGGCAGATGAGCTGGCCAAGCCACTCTCCATCATTTTTCAACAGTCCTGGCTCCCTGGAGAGGTCCCAGAAGACTGGAAGCTGGCTAACGTGCTGCCATTCCACAAGAAGGGCCGGTTGGATGAGCCAGGGAATTACAGACCTGTCAGCCTGACCTCAGTGCCAGGCAAGATTATGGAACAGGTCATCTTAAGTGCATTCACACAGCACTTCCAGGATGGCCAAGGGATCAGGCCCAGCCAGCATGGATTTAGGAAGGGCAGGTCCTGCCTGACCAACCTGATCTCCTTCTATGATCAGGTGACCCACCTGGTGCATGTGGGGCAGGCTGTGGATGTAGTCTACCTGGACTTCAGCAAGGCCTTTGACACCATCTCCCACAGGCAACTCCTGGCCAAGCTGTCAGCCTGTGGCTTGGACAGCAGCACTTTGAGCTGGGTTAGGAACTGGCTGGAAGGCCGAACCCAGAGAGTGGTGCTGAATGGTGCCACATCCAGCTGGCAGCCAGTCACTAGTGGTGTCCCCCAAGGGTCAGTGATGGGCCCCATGCTCTTTAACATCTTTACTGATGATCTGGATGAGGGTATTGAGTCCATCATCAATAAATTTCCAGATGACATCAAACTGGGGGCAGAAATTAATCTGTTACAGGGTAGGAGAGCTCTGCAGAGGGACCTTGACAGGCTGGACAGTGGACAGAGTCCAACAGCATGAGATTTAACACATCCAAGTGCCAGGTTCTACACATTGGCCACAACAACCCCATGCAGTGCTACAGGCTGGGGTCAGAGTGGCTGGAGAGCAGCCAGGCAGAAAGGGACCTGGGGGTACTGGTCGATAATAGGCTGAACAAGAGCCAGAAGTGTGCCCAGGTAGCCAAGAAGGCCAATGTCATCCTGGCCTGTATCAGGAACAGTGTGGCCAGCAGGAGCAGGAAAAACATTCTCCGCCTGTACTCAACACTGGTTAGGCCACACCTTGAGTCCTGTGTCCAGTTCTGGGCCCCACAGTTTAGAAAAGATGTTGAGTTGCTGGAATGTGTCCAGAGGAGGGCAACAAAGCTGGTGAGGGGTTTGGAGCTCAAGCCTTATGAGGAGAGGCTGAGGGAGCTGGGGTTGCTTAGCCTGGAGAAGAGGAGGTTCAGGGGAGATCTTCTTGCTGTCTACAACTACCTGAAGGGAGGTTTTAGCCAGGAGGGGGTTGGTCTCTTCTCCCAGGCAACCAGCACCAGAACAAGAGGACACAGTCTCAAGCTGTGCCAGGGAAAGTTTAGGCTTGAGGTGAGGAGAAAGTTCTCCACAGAGAGATTTGTTAGGCATTGGAATGGTCTGCCCAGGGAGGTAGTGGAGTCACCATCACTGGAGGTGTTTAGGAAGAGACTGCATGGGGTGCTTGCTGCCATGGTTTAGTTGATTAGATAGTGTTGGTCTTTTCCAGGTCTTTTTCAACCTGGTTAATTCTATTCTATTCTATTCTATTCTATTCTATTCTATTCTATTCTATTCTATTCTATTCTATTCTATTCTACTAGATAAAAATATTTTTTCAAATTATTAAGGTAGATACTTCAATTTATTATTTTTTTTAATATCAGTGTCTATATTTGTAATGTGAACCCAGTTACTTACTAAACCCATGAACTTTTAATTATGCTCAAGAATGCTCTGACCTACAGAATGGGAAATTTTTCTCAGTACCTTTTTGATCACAGTGTTTTCTTAAGGAAATCATGCTCTGGATTACCTTTTACAGAATGACCTGGTTTATAAAAAAATCCTTTTACTGAGAATAAAAGCATGAAAGAAATCAATAGAAATCAAACACATTTAATTGAATGGAAAATAAACCAAAAAGTTTGGGTCCAAGAGAGCAGAACACAGAACACCAACTATCCATGGCCCAATATTTTAAAGGAACTTTTTAAGAAAAGGGAACTTCTTTCTGCATTCATATAAATAGTAGCTATGGTTTTGGTTTTTTGGTGTTTGTTTGATTTTGGCTCCCCATCCGTCCCACCTCCCTCCCCAACATTTATGATAGTTTCCATTATAAAACATGCATTGACTAAAGAAATGGATGGACCTGACACTTTTCATTTATTCCAGTACTCATTTACATAGCTAGCTACTATGAACTTTAAAAAAAATAAATATGGGACCTAAAGTCTAACATCAGATCTCCGTTTAAACATAACCATTTAACCAATACGACAGAATAAGATACCAATTTAATTCAGTTATCTTATGGCAAGTAAAAGTAATAACTAGCTTAGTTTGCTTAGTGAGTTTGCTACTGACTTCAGTTACTTTACTGACCTTTCTTTACAAACCAGAGCTATCTAATCTCAGTTTTATTGCACTTCTAGTCTTGAAGCTCTGACATTTTGTTTTGCACAGGGAAGATAATAATTCTTTTAGGATCTCAGTAAGAGAGGCATTGACACTCAAGATTGCTTAACTGGTTTATTGAGTAACAGATAAAAATTATAGAAAAGATGGTAGCAGTCTTATATCTCTCTGGATGAACTCTAACTGTTGTAACATCAGACAAGCCCTTCCTCATAGACTGCAGCATACTGCACAGAACCCACCTATGGTGACATTTTCCAGCCTCAAAGTTTTTTTGTATCTTTATAGCATTTTTACAACTGAACAGAGCTGTCAGTCTTTAACCTGTACAATGCTGAACTTTCTAGGTGTTGGATCAAGGTTCATGGAGAGGATTATGCTTTTCCATGGCTCCAAGGAAAGCTTGTACAAAATATTCATAATTTTTTCTGTCATTTGATCCATTGATGGAGTTTTGTTCATCAACCTGCACCATTAGTTAATTTCTGTAAGGCTTTCAGTGACATAGATACAGTAAATACTATGTGTAATGAGAACTTCTGAGTATGAGCACAGATAGTGACAGTACAAAAGAATAGATTGTCCTTTTATGCAATTTAGAAAGAGTGAGCTAGAATTCAAGTATTTTAATTTCTGGGAGTATGGGTTCCCTTTAGTGCTGTAACTTCATACTCTTGTATATACATTTGGTTTCTTCCATAACCAAAACTGTTGTATCAGAACGTCTGAAGTGGAAGTCCTCCCCCAAAGCCAGTATCTAAATTTGAACAGTTATAATTGCTACCTGCTGAGCTCCAGAAGAATGTTGGAGAAATAATTAATCTGATGGAGAAATAATTAATCTGAGGTTATGCACATTTTATGGCACATATTGCAAGCAGTCTTAAACACGTTTGTCTTTTTCCATGTCTTTATTATAGTGAGGTATTAGCACTCACCCTCTCTTGTATCTATTATTTGTTATCTCAAAAATACTAGCTGAAGTGTCAACATTTTCCACCCTCTCAACTATGAACACAAGCACACTGCTTGTGTGATCACTTCAAGTGGAAATAGATTAATTTACAGGAACAATATTTATTGGCCAATCTGGCTAACTTTGACTAAGCCAAAGAAACAGAATATACAGTATTTAAAAAGAAGAATAGCCAGTATTTCAAAGGAAGCTGGTTGCTGTATGTCAGCCTCTCTAGCAAACCTATGAAGTAAAGATTATGTCTCTCCGTGATACTTCCTGGGGATTAATAATGCCACCTAATTCCATTTCTAAAATCTGAATTGTATCTCATTTCCTGTGCATCAAAACTGTAGAGGCAGGGACAGGTCCCCTGTTAGTCCTAAAGTACCACAATTCTACTGGTGCTAACTGGAGATGCTATTTTGCTGACAGGGGGTCTGACTTTTTGAAGGCAGTATCAGTGGAATTCTGAAGGGAACTGAGCAGTAGATATTCAGTTTTAAATGACCACAATAGCTCATCAAGACCCTGACATCTGTAAAAATAACAGGTCCTGTGCCCTAGCATAAAGAAGGCAGCTCATTTAGGTTTTATAATTTTCAAAAGGCGTTTTGCAGAGCAGCTTCAAAGTTATATTCTTCTGCTGTTCCAGACCAAAGAAGCAGGAGGAATGGAAAGAAGAGTTCCTGCCTAGTAACCTGTATTATTAGCTGTGATCTTCTTTAGCTGCCTGTTAGGTAATAAACACTCAGATACATATGGGCTTGCTCTTTTATTGTGCCACTAGGCTGCAATGTGTCAACTACTTTATTTGATTTTCGCGTCTTGCTGATGACAGTAGTAAAATAATCTACTCTGACTTAATTGGAAATGCATACACTTTCTAAAGCAAAGCTGTCAGACAGGTAGATGAAGCTGTTTAAAGGTTTTCTGCTTGTAAAATGGAAAGGGGGAAAATACAATAATTTCAGTAAGATATATAATGTTACAAGCTAATAAAAAAATAACTGTTGTCACTTCATTCTTGTTGTATTTTAATTTACACTTGAAATTGGCCCAGACTCTCTCTTTTATATCAAACCATCTCCTTCACTTCATTCCTGAACTGAATGCTCAGGAAGTACATAGAGTAAGCAAAGTGATCAGTTAATTTATCCTCCAGATATGTGGAGCATGTATTGCCAAGCTTTTGTCTTCAGAGGACTGTTTAGCATTTGGGACTGTAGGCTAGGAGCTACTTTTAAAATTTATCTGCAACCAGCATGGTGTAGAGTACTACACTTAAAGAACTTTATACCAAGTTTTCTGGAGCCTCTAATGGCCAATAGTTTATGCTTTGGGAATTTCAAATCTTATGAATTCATTAGTGAGGCATTCCATGTTGTGTAGTGCCATCCTGATTCTCTTTTCTGACCTAAATGCATCATTTACTATTGAGAGTGAAAGGCAATAGACATGTCTTCATAGTGTTTAGGAAAGTAAAGAATGGCCAGATAGGATCAAAAATTTATTTACATTAGTATTCAGAATTGACTAGTAGCACAGGTCCCAGGAAAAAAACAGCAAAGGGCAAGAATAAACAAAACCCCTTGATAATCCCTTTCTTACTATTTTTAGTTCAGGTTCTTCATCAAACAGGAATGACAAGTGGGTCATGATCACAATTCGTGTGGTTTTCAGTTGCTTTCATACTAGATTACACAGGAAAGTTATCTGGTGATAGCAGTGAGAGATGAAAAGAATACCAGTGTCATTTAACACTTCAAAAATATGGTATTTTCATACTGTACACTATGAAGAGATCCAGAGCCTGCCCATTGTGTGAAATAACTGAAAGACAGAAGTAAATAAAATAAACCATGAATTTTTAAAAACCAGATTTGTGTCTCAGGGGAGAGAGACTCTGTTCTTTTTTGAACATTTCCATGTTGTGAAATTAAGGCACAAATGAGGTTAAATATCAAAAGTGATGCTATTTATCAAAGGATAAAATGGATGGAATGGAGCAAGGGAGAGCAAGAGAGGGAGGAAAAGCGGAGGAGAGAGAGCAGGAAAGGAATACATTACTAGCCACCCTGTTCCCCCACGACGATTTCTCTGGCTGGAGGAGGTCCAAGGAAGGGGGCTGCCACTTTGGCTTGGAGGAGAGGAGGGAGAGATGTCGAGGGTTCTTGTTGGCTTGTGCTGTCCTTGGCCAGAGGAGGGAAGGAGAGAGCATTCACAATGATTTCCATTTTCTGAGCAGCCTCTGGCATGCAGTGTTTCTCAGTGGAGTTCTATCTTCTCCAGGAGTTCTTCTCTTCTTACAGCAGGCAAAACTTAGGGCACAGCCTTCTTAGGTGGTGATGGAGAGCGGGTTCCTGGGCTGCTGCTTTCAGACTGGATGTTCATGGTGATGTTTTCTCTCTCTAAAACAGGCATCACTCAGGTCTTTTTTTATGGTTCTTTTAAACTGCAACTTCCTCCTGGCTCCTCACCCTAGTCCTTCCCTGTTGTGGTCGTTTCAGGCTGTGCCTTGAAAAATTTTGACAGATCATGAACAGAAAGTGGTAGAATGTAAATAAATCACCATTGGGTGTAAAAAGGAAAATAATTTTAAGCTCTAAATAATCCCATTGGACAGATAGTAAATATAAAACTAGGATCTGTAAAATAACTTTCTATCTTTTCAGCTTCTTCTCTCCAGCAGATATTAGCTCTAGCTTCTGCTGGCTTTGCTGACCTTAGCTGCCTTCTTGTGACTGAGGATCTAACAAACAACTCTCTGCTCTTTTCTCTCCACTATCATGTACAGGGGAGTAGGGAGCAGGGAATGGGGAAACTATTATTAGCCCTCTGGTTTGTCCAGGGGGGTTATTGTGCTGTTTATAAATTGTAAATGCTTGTAAATACTGTATATTTTGTACATATTCATTGCATTTCATTTTAGATTGTAGTTTTGCTTGTAAATACAGCTTCATTTGCTTCCAGCTGAGCTAGACTGGCAATTTTATGTTGGGGGGAATTTTCAGCCCACCACATCTGTGTTGACTCCAGGGGTCTGTCTCTGGGGTGGGCCTCCACTGCTCACCCCTCCACCACTCACTCCTTCAATACACATCCCTGGGGTTATCAGGCCAGGAAAAGATCTGTTGCATAGACCTTTACATCATCCTCCTCATGGGCACTAGTGGTCTCATAAGGCAAACCATCCAGGATGTGTTCATACCACACCTCCTGAGCAGCTCTTCTCCTGGGGGAGCAAAGGAGATTTTATCTTTGTTGATTCACATATACAAGAGAGACAAGATTTAGTCTCTTACAATTTGCTATGAAATTAAGAGGAGAACAAAAGAAATTATGAACTTTTTCAGATGGGAAATGTTTTTATTTGGAGTATTCCTTAAAACTATTGAAATGAAAAACATTAGAACTGAAATATTAACTTTCAGCAGTATCTTAAGTTTTGTACTAAGATGCAATATGAATAATATTAACAAAGGGACTGTACCAATATGCAAAAGAAAATCTTTTTAATTTATCAGGTTGTGATGTTTAAGTAACATTAAAAAAGAAAACAATTATTTCTCACGTATATTAAATAAATTTAATTATTTTTTTTCTGGCAAATATTACATTCAGTAATTCAAATTGTTATTGCCAAAACTATATATAAACCCAAATGTCTTTGTAGTAGTCTTTCTAAGCAATAATAATTTACCATGAATAACTTAAAATTTGCATATGGTTTCTAGCGCAAAAGGAGAAAGCAAGATGCTATAAAATCAGCTGTGTTTTGCCTGTGTTGGGAATGATTTTGAAATATTGTTATCTTTTTAAAATAAACTAGTCTTGTTAATGTTAACATATTAAAACTGTAAAAAAAATAAGATGAAAGTCTTTTAGAGAACTGTGAAAAGATCATAGCAAGTCAAAGGGATGGGGCTCCAAAAGTTCGGTTTAAGGCGTCTTACTAACCTTTTAACAAGTATAAATACATACATATAAATAAAATAGAAAAGGCTTAAGCTGGAGATTGGAGTAACCAGGAGTTAAGCAACTTAATTTCATTTGAACTTCATTTATTGATATTTTTGGTGAAAACATTTTCCTGTGTCTAATCTGATGGAAATCTCATAGGGGGGGAAATAACCAAGACGATCAAGTGCTGCAAAGCTTTATTGCCATTACTGGTGACGTCTTGACATTGTTACATAATACAATTCAAGGAACAAGGGGCCCCATACTGAACTGTTAATTGTCACTCTTTATCATTTAACCAGTAAAGACTGAGGGGGGTGAGAACCTCCTTCAAAACAAAGCATTGATTAAAGAAGCAATTAACTGAGTTTGTTGTATTTTTGTCTGCAATAAATTTTAAAATAATTGCATAATATATCAGCCCAAGGCATTTTTTAACTTTTTAGCATTTCCTTTGGACTGTATGCTTCTAATTCATGAAGTTATTAAAATATATACATTATTATTGCCATTTTATTAAAGTGGTTATAAACGGAGAACAGAGGTTTAGTGGACAGTCTATCAAATACCCTTCAGGAAAAAATTCAAGGAAGGAATGAAAGGACAAGGGCATAGATCAGATTTAAGACTGTAGTGTCCTGGCTTTTCTACTCATGCCTGGATTGCATTATTAGAATCATAGAATTGTCTCAGTTGGAAGAGACTTCATCAAGTTCAATCACTAACCTAGCATTGCCAAGTCACTATCAAACATTGTCTCTCAGCTCCACATCTGTATGTCTTTAAAATTCCTCCAGGGACGGTAAATCCAACGCTTCTCTGGGCAGCTGATTTTTATGTTTTACAATATTTACTTCAGTTTATTTCTAGGTAAATTGCAAGAACATTCTGGAGAAATACCATGCACCATTTGTAAACAAAAATATGTGGAAGGAAACACTGCTGGAAGTATTGGAGATAAATACAATACATGTACTTGTTATACATAATATTATTTTATTTGATGTTATCTGGGACAAGCATTTCAAATTGCAGATTGTTTGAATTTTTCCTTTAAGATATTGCCTCCTTTTCTCCTTTTCTATTATTTTCTCAGTTCCTTTACTTCTACTAAGGCAGCAAAACTGACCTATAAATGTGGATTTGTTTTCTAATTAGTACAGAAAGCATAGGAGATAGTCTGAAACAAAATAGCATAAAAAAGTTGTAAGACATTTCCATTTAAACATAATTTAAAACATTTTTTCATATTTTAACCGTATTCTAGGTATTTTCTTTTCTTAGATTTATTTTGCTTAAGATGACCTAATTGCTCTGCTATGTAGGTGTTTGCAGCAGCTAAGCAAAATCATTTAGCTCATTCTAGTCTTTTTTACACTGAAAGCACTGAACTGGCAAAATAAAACCATTTTGTTCCCATTAATCTTTTTCATGATGTATGTCTGTATCAATACTTTCAATACCAGTGAAAAAAATACAGTATAGAAATTTATTGGCATTTAATGAAATTTTCTTCCAGACAGTGTTTACACTTGTGGTTCTTCTACAGCTCAGCAAGAGGACCTTGAAGAAGATGAGCTAGGATGTCATTCCATGTAGTTAATAGGTGTCTGCAAGAGAGATGAATTTTTCCTAGAGGCTGTATTTTCATCTCTGTTGACTTCAGAGGCAGCCTAGATGATTAGGTTAGCCTAGAAGCCTCAGCCAGTCACTATTTTAGCAGTTTCAGAAGGGATGAGCTTAATATTAATGGTATCTATGTGTTTCAGAAAAAAACTTAGAGCAGAGAACATTTTCATTCAATCATGCAAATCAGATGAAAGATCCTTGGAAGGGGTAGAAACACATCCTCTCCTTAACTTGCATGCTGCAGCTCCTGCACAATAACATATCCTAATATAATGTGCAACATCTCTTGGTGCAGTTTCTTACTGTATGTGTATTTGCTCCTGTTGTAGGTATCTTGAGCCCAGTGTCAGCTGGGACTTTGGCAGGACCTTATAATAACCTCTGTGCCTGTGTTTTGGCCAAGAATCTGTAAAACATTTCAACAGGTCTCTCCATCTGGTGTGTTAAATTAACCTTTTTCCTGTGATAGGTTGCTTCTACTGCTTAGCATTATCATAAGCCTAAGGAGAATGAAAATGCTATCAGTGAAGAGAGGCCAGAGACTGCCAGAAATGCATTTAAATTCCATAAAAATGAGGGAAGACTCTCACAATAAAAGCACTGTCAGTGTGGCACAATCTGTCACTGCTCCTGGTATAAGATGATGTTGAGCTTTTGCAAAAACAGAACATCTTGAAAAGAAATAGCAGTTTCAATTCCATTTGAAAATAATTGCGTTTTGTCACAAAGCAAGCATGGATGAACTTGAAATTCATCAGACTTTTACAGGAGCCATTGAAAATGGAACAGAATGGCAAAGACACTGCAACATTTAACCTTCTTTAATTTGTCAGATGTTTGCATGAAATTTGCTACACACACTGCATAAAGGCAAACTGTTCTTTACAATCAGGGTAGTGAAATACTGGAACAGGTTGCCCAGAGCAACCTGATCTAGTTAAAAGTTGTCCCTGCTCACTGAAGGGGGATTGGACAAGATGACCTTTGAGGGTCCCTTCAAACACAGTGCATCCTATGATTCTATGGATAAGGATGCATCACATCTGAGGTCTACCTGTGTTATCTCATATAATTATCTCTAATATTATACTATGCAATATAATACATGAATAAATAATAAAATATGATAACAATACCATTTATTTGTTGTTTGAAATGCAATATAACTAGTATGTTTAATAATGAGAATGGAAAATAAATGATGATATGTGACAAATGACTGTGAGAATATAGTCCAATACAGAAGAACAGTGTAAAATAAAGATTTTACATATGTAAGGGAATGCAACAGATAACAGACTAATGGTATTGTACCAAAGAAGAAATTCTGGTGCTAGCTAGAACCATATATTTTGTGGTTGACTACTAAACATTTTAGGAAAAAACTATGTATTTTAATTAAAAAATATGACAAAACACTGTACCATATCTAGACACAGCACTATATCTAGGCTGAAAAGAACTAAAAATAAACATTTACTGTGGTATCCAGAACACCCAGTTTTAGGTGTGTATCTGAGTTTTAGCTTAAGAAGATAGTCCCACATGCTGCATATAGCAAAGTAAAGAGCCATAGTACTGCAGACGAAAATCCTAACTTGGTTCTGTATTACCATCTGTCACAGTCTCTCACTCTCTTTCCAAGGAACATAAAGATTATGCTTCAGTATTTAAAATTATATGGAAGAGATTAAATCCTTGAGGTTCAAAATTGTCTCCAAAACATCACTGAATGGCTCTTGTTTGCATTCTTCTGAGGAACAGAAGTTTGTTTCATGTAAGTTTTATTATTATTAATACAAATAATATTTTTTCCACTTGTCTCCATCAAATAATTAAAAAAAAGACATGCAGAAAAAAACAAGCAAAAATTTTATAATAGCGATGTAGACATTCATGATTGTGATGACATATGGAAGCAGAGTATTCAAGGGAAAGTGTAGGTCACATATTCACAGAGCAGATAAGTAAAAATATTCTTATGAATGACACACAAAACTACAGCAGAGGTCAAACTGTGAAATAAGTAAATTAATGCTGATGTCTCAAAAACATAAATGTCATTACTGAGACCAACCAAGAAGGATCAAATGTCTATGAAGATATAAAAACAGTATTTATTTTTTTTAAATATGATAAGGTTTGAAGTGAGAGGAAATAAATATTAGACAGTAATTAAGTGCCAGAAACAACTTCTAAATAGTTTGATGTGCCAGTTAAGACACATCATAACATTCAAGTCCTTTGCTATCCAAGTATGAGGAAATCTCAACATTATCTATGATATGTATATGACATTGGGCCCCTCAGTTCAAGAAAGGCATTGAGGAGCTGGAGCATGTCTAAAGGGCATGAAAGCTAGTGAGGAGTCTAGAACATAAGTCTTCTGTGGAGTGGCTGAAGGAACTGGGGTTATTTAGTCTGGAAAAATAAAGAGGCTGAGGAGTGACCTTACTGCTCTATATAACTACCTGAAAAAAGGTTGTAGCAAGGTGATTGTTGATCTATTCTCTCAAGTAATAAGTTCTAGGACAAGAGGAAACATCCTGAAGTTGTGCCAGTGGAGGTTTTAGAATGGGTAACAGGAAACTTTTCTTCACCAAAAGAGTTGTGAGGGATGGACCAGGCTGCCCAGGGAGATAGTGGAGTTACTGTCTCTGGAGGTATTTAAAAGATATATTGATGTGATGCTGAGAGGCATGGTTTATTGGTTGGACTTGATGATCTGAAATGTCTTTTCCAACCAATATGAATCTGTGATTCTATATTAATGCATATGCAACTGCATTGGTAGCGCCATGCAGATAAGGAAGCAAGGAATAATGGAGCATGAGCAAGGAGATCTTATGTGCATATTTCAGACATTTCACTATTCTTTTCTGGTTAATTGTTTTCTGTAGAAAAGGCATTGTGGTTTTTTTTTATTCTGCACTTGACAGTATAAGTAGTATATGATAGTGAAATACTTCTAATTTCCTATTAAGTATGGAGGGGCTGGGCTTAGAGAAAATTCAGACACTGACTCGTAATATTTTACATTCAGTGTATGACTGTTTAGTATTTCTGAAGTACAAGAAGCTGATCATCACTTCTTTAACCTTTTTTTTAACAAATTAAAACATGAAATTGGATCTTATACTAAACTCTTAAATAAAGCGATCACTTTTCCAGAACAGAGTGTCTAATAGCTTCATCTGAGAGCAGCTGAAGCAACCCAGTTCTCATGACATAAAATCTCTTGACCTGTTTTCTTATTATCATTTGCCAGGGAAAAGAATACTGTTTCAATTATTCATTGAACCTAAGGAAAACTTCTTTACTTTGAGGGTGATGTACTACTGGAACAGAGGTTGTAGGGTCTCCTCTGGAGACTTTCAGATGCCATCTGGACGTGTTCCAGTGCAACTCGATCTAGGCACACCTGCATTAACAGGGGAATTGGACAAGGTGATCTCCAGAAGTCCTTTCAAACCCCTACCATTATGTCATTCTGTGATTCTGTGAATTATTTGTCTTTCTGTGAAGTACCTTGAGTGAATTATTGCCACAGGAAAAAAAAAAAAGGCAATAGAAGCAGGAACAGGAAAATATCTAGCTATCTGTCTTTCTATGTAAACTAAAAATGAAAGTTCTTCCTCCTTCCTTTCACCCTCCCATTCAGTTTCTTCAGCTGTCCTTCAGATTTCAGAGAATTATTTAACTAGCATGGCATAGAAAATGGTTTACCTACTGCTGAATTTGACAACTGCCTTCTCTGCACTGAGTTCTCACAGGCAAGTTAAGACCCTTGAGCTATTTTATTTCCTGAAAAGATTAGATCTTGTGTAGCAGATACTGAGATACTTAAGCTCAATTTGACAAGAATCAAAACAAATTTCATGAATATGCTTTGGTTTTCATATCAGTGAAGATATTTTGTTTGGGATATATAGAAAGATGAAAGAGGAGATTCTCCTTTGGCATATTATTCTGCTTTGCACAGAATGAGGCAACAAATTCCAGTATCTCAAAATTATTCTGCATTTCACCACATGTATTTTAAAATAAAGTCTTTCTTCATCACAGTTGAAATATAAAATGCAATATATATCAATATATATCAATTGTTTTTTCTTTTAGTTTATAAGATTACCAGTTGACCAATATAACATTAAACAGGAACTTGCTTTATGAATATGAATTTGTAAACACATGTAATACATATCATACCCTAAAAAGCAGTAGGATTAGTGTTTATCAGGCTTGAAGAATAGCATACTCCAGAGATAAGTGCCTTTAAACACAAATGACCTCTGACATTCTGATGACATTCTGATTTTTTTAAAGAATAATGTTCATTTTTTTATGTTGTTGTGCACATATACACTCATCTACTTTAGTATGAGGATAATCTTTTCCATGTTGAGGTAATATTAAATAATTGGTTCATTAGAGGTCAAAGAATGGAGAATTATATTAAAACTATTCAACATCCCATTATTCTCAATCACTGGGACAATATGTATTAGTTTTTGCAAACTTTGTGTTTGGAAATGTGTCTAGGAAATAGGAAAGTATTTTGTACCTGTCATTCACTGCGTGAAATTCCCTCAGCACACTGAAAACTTTCATAAACTTTCATAAATAAATGAGACCACTAACCAGGTGTTTTCTCTGTTCCCCTCTACTCTTCCTCTTTTAATCTGAAATATTCATTTGTTCTCAGGAAATGTCATTCCTGCTTTATTTAGCTTTTGAAGTTTGTATTAATGATCAAAGAAGCTGATTGGAATATATCACTATCACAGCAGCAGAATGATCTATTTATACTGGATAAACTTTTGGTTCAGTCTGCAGATAATCTGAGGATTAATAACATAAAGAGAAGTAGAATGAAGGTAAAATAAAGAGAAAGCTTGTGTGGGGTTACATGGGAAGGCAGGATAGGAGTTACGCTTACTGCTGTGAGCTGGTTAATCTACCAACAATGCTTTAGGATTAATTAAACTGTTGTATTAGTTCTTGGTTTTATCTTGCTTACTTGTCTAATTGGGTTTTTTACATTTAGTTGGCAAGCTCCTTGGGGCACAGCTTTGTGCTTTCTGTGTATCTTTCTGTAGTGCCTAGGAGAACAAATATCAAATAGAGCCTCTAAACCACAGCTGCTATTATAAACAATCAGTCAACTCAAGCTTCTCAGTGGAATACACCACAGTGATTTACAAACACAACCATGACCATCTCTTTTCCTGGAGTAAGGAGAGGAGACTAAAAGCTTATGGGGAATAAAAACCCATACAAACAAACAAAATCAACGAACCATCAAACAAACAAACAAAACCAAACAAACACAAAACAAACCCAAGGAACAAGGGGATGGTTGGATTTAGCACTCCTCCTCTCCTTCAACTATCATTTAAGAAATGTTCCTTGTCACTGAAATGTATAAACTATCTTTACAAACACATTTTATTAATTAATTTTTTAAAAAATTTTTTGTTTTTTGCTAAAGCAGTGCAATAAAAGATAAGATGGAGAATTTGATGAAATTTAACAGTGAGTAGGAGACATTTTTCTTAGATTATGTTCTTTGTAATCATTGTTATCAGTATCATTAGCAGCATTGTCAACATAATATTGAGCATACTATGAGACTTGATTAAGCTGGTATGAATATCAGTAGAATTTCCACCTGTCAGACAGGTTCCTGAATTGCTGTAATATCAAAAAACAAAAGCCCCTACTATGCTATTTGATGTTACAGCTGTGCAATCTAAAGGCTAGCTGCTGCTGCAGAAAAGGTCAATCTTCTGTCCATCCATTGATGCTGGCCATACATTTCATCTCTTCATTATATTTTGTAGCTGAACAAAAACTTGCTTGAATGTTGGTAAAGTGGTTCAGCCAGATATAAATTAATGTTTTTTTTTCTCTTTTTTTGAGTCATTGTAATTTTGTACAAGCTGTCTCGGTCTGGAGAGGAAAGAGACTCGTTCTTTGATATTCCCGTGTTGTGAAATGAGAGGCACAAACAAGGCCAAAAATATCAACAGCTAGACTATTTATTAACCAAATAAAGTGGATGGATGAGAAGGGGAGGAGAGGAATAGAGAGGGAGAGAGAGAAGAGAGAAAGAAGAGGAAAGGAATAAATTACCACACCCCTCACCCCCCACGACAGTTGGGTCTGGGGAGGAACGGTGCTGCAGGAGATACTGGATCTGTAGAGAAACGGTTGCTGAGGCTTTTGGCTGTAGAAGAGATGTGGTCTCTGGGCAGCTTCTTCAGCTCCATGAGTTGCAGCAGGTGGAACTTAGGACACGGAGAGAGGTTCGGTCTGCTTCTCCAGGCTCCATGGTCTCTTTTCTTCGAGCAGCATTGTCCAGGCTTTTCCTTCTCTCGTGCTTTCTTTCTCAGCGGACTTGTCCTTCGCCTGTGTTTCCTTCATCTATGTTTTGCTTCTCTGTTTTTTCTACTAAGCCAGTAGTTGCTCAAGTCTTTTATACATTTTTTAGTCCTTAGCTATGTGTCCAAGTATTGTCCCTCAGGAAATCAGGGGCCAGGTGGTGAATCCATTGTCTCATCCTCCTTCCTTTCCAGGGTACTTGATGGGTGGCAGATTATTCGTTTTATGCATATTCCCGAAGGTGGCCTCGGTCCATTGTTGTGAGACCAGCTGGGTCAATGAGCAATGTTATCTTTGCACCTTCCAGAGTCGTTTCAGTGGCTCTGTCCAAACACACATCAGCTATTGTCAGGGCAAGCAGCAAGATTTTCTCTTGTTGAGCACACCAGGAGAGACAAGATTTTAGTCTCTCACACAAGCTTAACTCTGCTAAATGGACTCAATGAAGTATCAGACCAGAGAAA